>LHCL01000164.1:0-29021 GCA_001305275.1 Talaromyces verruculosus
GCTTGGACGGCCTTCATATCAGGTTGCCATCGGTCCGAGTCTGAGCGTGATTTTCCGCCTAAAAAGAAGGACAGATTTCCTCGTTTTGTCTGCGTGCATTGATTCATATCTTCTCTCATTGTTGTCCATTTCGTGCAGCGGAATAAAAAGTGTTCCACGGTCTCGCTTGCTTGGCCACAGGCGCAGAGATCAGAGTCAACTGCACCTATCCTGTTTAGATAGCTGTTGAGCCTTGTCATACCTGTCCGCAGTTGAGCTAGAGTCTCTGCCTCTTTCCGATTTAGTCTATCATATAGACTTCGTGTGTGCTTTCCTGGAAGTGCACTGTCGAAAGCCTTTGAGTGTTTTCCGACGCTCTCTGGGAGGATCCATTCTTGTCGTTGTTTAGCACGGGCAAGTTGGACCGCCGTTGCTTTGGCTTGATATGGCTGTATGTCTATTCGGCGTTCTGCTTTTGTCGAATTCCGTGCTTCTGATTTTGCCCTAATCTTCACGTTCATGTCTGTGTGTGCTGGAACCCATATTGCGTTGATTGCGTTGCCTTGGCGCTGCAAGGTCTGAACCAGTTGATATATCCGTTGAATGACCTTTTGGCCAGACTGTTGACGAGGTTGGCTGATTGCTGCAAGGGCGGATCTGTTGCTGCTAAGGATAGTGATCCACCTGCGGCACATCCCGACTGGGATGCGTTCCAGCGCTGCTGCCATTGCTCCTAACTCTGCTGTATAAGGGTTTTGTTCTGTCCTGTTGCCTAATGTGATAGAGTAGCTGGGCATGGTATTGTTAATGCCGTTTGCTTGGGTGTCTACCATACATCCTCCTATACCCACGAGCCCTGCTCTAGCTGAAGTACTAGTAGCAATTAAGATGCCTACCGCCTTATTTGCAAGCTCAATCGCCTTCTCGCTGTCTCTTTCGCATATTGTGTGTATCCGATATGTCCATGGTGGGACAGTGAATGCCTGAATGGTCTCCATCCGTTCACTTGCTGTTGCCTCTAGTGATTGAGCTATCCGCTGTAGCGGAGACCTGAACCTCCGGGTTGTAATGGTTCTCCGTTTGACCAAGGGGTTTGATTTGGGTAGTGTCTGGATGTCAATCCACAGTTTTGCCGCCCTTTCCATATGTCGATTGTGGAAAGGCTGAATGGCTGCTTCTGCCTCCGCCACTGCGGTTGCCACTGTCCGAAAGGCTCCTGTAACTGCGATAGCCCCATGTTTCTGTATTCTATTCAAAACCTGTGTTCCTTTTGCTCCACACGCATGCATCCAGACACTAGAGGCATAGTCTGCCACTGGTGCCACTGTTGCTCTAAACAATTGCCTTGCAGTCCGCGGGGATATCATCTTTAGCCTTCTCAGCGCCATAGCTGCCGCAAGTCCTTTAGTGGCAGCACTTGCAATGTGTTCCTCGAAGCGTAGCTGGGAATCCATCACCACTCCTAGGATCTTTGCGCTGTCCTTTGGTTTGACTATTTCTCCCTTGATTGTGAATGGCGTACTGCTCGACCGGTCTATATTCCGGGTGAAGTGTACAATGGCTGTCTTTTGGCCTTCGAATGTGGCTCCACTCCGTCTCTCCCAGTCTAGAGCCCTATCGATGATAGCCTGGATGCCGGATCGGTTTGATTCGGCTGTCGGACCTGTTACCCAGGCTGTGTAATCATCCACGAATGCTATTGACCCTTGTGCTGCGCTGATCTTGTGCTGGACGAGGTCTGCGTTGAAGAAGAGAAATAGTATTGGGGATAGTGGTGATCCTTGTGGCAAGCCTGCCTGTGGCAGTTCCCGTAGTTCGCTTGTAGATCCATTGACTAGGATAGTTGCTGTGCGTCTCGAGCAGAAAGCATCAATCCATTGAATGATTTTGTCTGGTATCCCTCTTGCCTTAAGTCTCTGTAGCAATCGCTCTTTAAAGACCCCATTATATGCCCCTTGGACATTAAAACTGACCAAGCTAAGTACCTTCCTATTTCTCCAAGCCTTATAGATTTCTTCTTGAAGTAATAGAAGTGCTTGTTCTGCGGAACGCCTCTTTCTTGCTCCAAAGTGATTTGTGGGCAATAGACCAAATGTTTCCACTATGTAGGATATCCTTTCAGCGACCACTGCTTCCAGGATCTTGCCTAGTGTAGAGAGTAATGATATCGGTCTCCATGACTTAGCTAGTGAGTAATTGTCCTTTGCTGGCTTCTTTAGTGGTATGATCTTGGCTTTTCTCCATTGAGAAGGCAGATCGCTATCTTGGAGTGATGTCTGAAAGATGCGGAATACTCTTTCTTTGACCACTGGCCAGAGCTGCCTCCACACCATTGCTGGGAGACCATCTTCTCCGGGTGCTTTCCATGGTTGAGCTTCAAAGACTTTCCGTTCAATCTCTTCCATAGTGAGATCAGGCACGTGTATTGGTTCTCTCTGTGGTTGGGTTCCCTCGTCTTCTATTCTTGTTGGTAACGGTGGAAAGAATGTGGCAAGCAACTCTTCCGTCTGTTCTGCTTTATCTTTGGTAGTAGATCCATCCGCCTTCACCAATGGTGGAATTTTGTCAGTGAATGAGCTGCCATTGGGTTTCAAATATTTGGTTGCCTGCCATATATTCGTATCATCAGCAAATCCTCCCAGTGTGCTTTCTTCTGTTTTCGGATGGTGTCATGATACTCTTTTGCAGCTTCTCGTGCTTGTTTTTCAAGCCCAGGGACTATGCGTCCTGCTCTACGCCGCGATCTGGCCTGGTTTCTCCAGTATGTGTATATATGGCGAAGCTGCGTCAGATCTCTTGTCCACCAACGTTTCGCATATGGTGAGGGCTTTGCCTTTGGTGTAAGCTTAAAGACTGCTTCCGTGACCGCTGTCATGAGGCGATCCGTCTGCAGCTGGACTGAGCCGTCCCAAGGAACTGCTTGCAAGTTGGTGGTGACTCTAGCTCTGATTTCAGCCCATGGCGCGTTCTTCCAGAGCCGTCTCTCAGTGGCAGGCCGATCTGGAACTGAGATATCAAACTCCGTTTCAATAGCTTGATGGTCTGATCCATGGTTTGTGTAATGTATGCCGCACTTAACCATCTCTTCTGCCAACTCAGTTGATGCTAGGACTAGGTCAATCGTTGTTTCCATATCCCCTGAATGCCATGTTTTTGTGCCTCTTGGTAGGAGGCTGTGGAGCGAGTGCTCAGTCATATAGTCAACTAAAGCATCTGCCTCCCCCTGTCTCATGGGAGATATTTGATCTCCGCCCCAAAGTTGATCGTGCTGGTTGAAGTCTCCCATAATCAAGACGTCTGTTCGTATCCCCTTCCTTCCCCGTAGGTCTACAACCAGGCTGCGTAGTAGTCTAATTGCCGATCTCAGTGCCTCCTCATTAATGCCCTCTACATAAACCGAGACCACTAGCACCACCCGGTCTGGGAGACGCAGTACCGCAGCTGTCAGATCTGATGATTCTACTGGGATCTGTTCCGCTTCGATGTCGCTCCGGACCCATAGCATGCTTCGAATTGGCCATTTTCCATCATGTCTTTCTGTCGGTATCATCTTTGTCCAATAGCTATGTCCCATCGGGCTTGTCACAATCGTATTTTCAATCATCCGCGCGTGTGGCTCGGATATAGCTATCGCTCCATAATCTCTGATCATGTCATCATTCAGTAAGCTCTGTTGTATCGTGTCCCTTTTGCGCACATTGAGTTGCAGTACACGGAGTGATTTATGCATGAGATTGCATGAGGCGTACTCGACAGTTTTTGCTGAATGACTCATGAGGACCTCCACAAGGAACACACTTTAAGACTACAGCTTGGCAAGTGCTGTGGTGATGTCCTTTCTCTGCACACTTAGCGCAGGTCTGGTTCTTCTTGCATGCAAAGGCCTTGTGGCCGATCTCTTGACAGTTGAAACATTGTGCTGGTCCTGTTTGTGGTTTAAACATTCTAGTGTATGCGGATTCTCCTGCTATATCAAAGTAATTGCCTTCTATTAGGCGTCTGGCTTCCGTTGCTCTGGTGGTGTACACCACCATAGATCCGTACGCTTTGTTGGAGTCTTTTTTGCTGAGCCAAGAGATCTTCGCAATGTTGACATTATTTTCCTTTCCTAGAGCTTCGGCTGCTCCCAACAGAATATTCCCGTCCGCATCTAGGACTGCTGTCCGGTTGGCATTGTCGATTTTAACTGGGTACAGCTGGTCTCGTAGGACTCTCAATCCGGGTATATCAATCTTTTGGGCCGCTTCTTTAACCTGTTGGATCTCATCTTCATTTCTGCAAATCACTTTGACTCGGTCTGCATTTTTGGGGTCCTTAATCATTGCCGCACAGCGCCAATTTTTTGTTTGCTCATTCCCTCGCATTTCTTTCTCAATTTGCTGTCTGATGTTGGTTACCTGGGCTTTAGCTTTATCTTCTTCTCCGACGCGGGATGTGTCGATTGTGCAAAATAGTGTACTGGCGAATGTAGGGGGCCCTGGCGGGCCTAGTGGTGCATCCCCTTGGTGATGGGGTCGGCTGTCAACCACACCTGCGTATGAGACAGTCTCTATCTGTTTCTGGAGTTGCTTGCATTCTTCCGTATTTTGGCATTGAGTTGCCTCCAGTTGGGCCTGTAGCTCTTTGATTGAGCTACCCTGTTCTCGGATCATTTCGGATTGTTCCTTAATCATTCTTTCCTGTTTGTTAAGGGTTTCTTTTAGCCCTTTGACCTCTAAAAGCGTGCTCTCCAGGTACTGGCATATCTTTCTTAGCATGTCCTTGCTTCCGTCTTTGGTGCTCTGTTTCTCATCAATAAGGCTGGCTGCCTTCTTTACCGCCGTCAATTCCCCTTGGGTCGTTGACTTCTTAGATGTTCTAACAGTGCCGGTGTTGTCAGTACTGCCTGCGGCCTCTCGAGCTCTCGTTGAGGGTGTTATGACGCGTCCCGAACGCGTCGTTGTTGCCGACTCCTCCACCATCGCGTCCGCCATCCCCAGCTGGTCGTCGAACCGATTGTCGAAATGACCGTCGAATTGTCAAAATATCAGTCGAATTATCAGAATCCGGATGGCTCTCCAATTCTCGATATCTGGTGTATGAAGCTATTGCGCGTTGATCAAACGCTAATCCGTATGTAGATGCCAAGAAATAGCTCCAACAGATAGTGTTGGAACCAAAATCACGTGATTATTGAGCGAATATGAAGCCTTCGCACCCGTTAAGTTACATACCGAACACAATATCGTCCCATGAAGGGGATCTCCTTTTTGGTCTAGCGGTATTTTGCTCCAACAGATAGCTTGGAAAAAATGTCATCGTTGTACCAAGCCTACCGCTTCGAGTAACGGACATCCAATGCCACGTTTCGGAGTGGGGTAACCGAATGAAATTTTGTCAGTCCGTTTGTATCGTTGGAGTAGTGAAAATCACTGATGAACCGTAATTGCATGGGGCATATATTTCTCAAAAAGACAATATAATGGACCCAAGGAACCAGAAATAGACCGAGCCACTAGACCTTGATGGAGAAAAGGAACTGTAAAATTATCATTTGCCCGAGGAACCGCAGTGTGAAAGAAACCATGGTTGATGAAATTACGGAACCAGGAACTGCTCATCATTGAAGTATTCCGACGGAACTAAGGCGAATTTAATCAAATCCATTGCCTCCGCATCAGACGCGAAGGCCGATAGAAATTGTTCTTGACAATCTTGTGCGTGCTTTGAATATCTGCTGTTAGCTGGATATTCCACTTGTTGTAAAAGGCACTATAAAAGCGCCGCATGGATGTTAGTGATCTGACTGTCTAAGATAAAATTTCTGTAACTAGGATCTTCAAGAAAATGACTCAGTGGTCTAGACCCAATGGTAGAGAGCACAGACCGCCTTTTCAAGGCAAATTTGATAGAAAATCTGAAGGATGGACTATTCAAGAGTGTGGTATTCAATTGGATTTCAGTGTCTGTAACGCCTCAGAAGTCATAACAATGGAAAGGCTTCATTTTCTGATGACTGTGGATACACATTGCTAAAGACTTGTGGGTGGCGGTTATGTTCTAAGGTGCAGCACTGCATACACCTGCCGGCGTATGAAAAGATGGAGGTTTTTATGAATATAAAATGGCGGTACGCCTACTTTTGATGTTTCTTGTTCTCCAACAAGATTTCTTTCTCTTCCTGTCATTCCTTTACCTGTATATCAAAACAGATATAAACAATCCTTCAAACTCAACAATCAAGCATGAGTACTTCTATCATTCTTGCAGCTGGCCTGCTCATGGTGTTGGGGGCCTATGGCCAAAACACCATTTACAGTGGCTCTGGTTTTGGAACCTACTACTATGATGTTCAGCAGATAGATGCCTGCGGCACTAGCTTTGAATATCAGAACATGGGTGGTGTTCACTGTAGTTTACAGACGACTCTGAGCTTGACTCAGATCAACTCGAACTATCTGGTCGCCATGAACAATACCCAATTGTCAGCGGACATGTCCCGATACTGTGGCAAAAAAGTCATTGTTTCAGTTAACGGCCAACCCTCTGACCTGCCACTCTTCATTGGTGATGGCTGCGAGCGCTGCGGCACTGGTTCCGCAACTGCCACTTCCTGGGATGCAGCAGGCGCTCCTGGTTTGGACTTCAGTTACGAAGTCCTTAATGAGTTATCGGGAGGGGCCGCTTGTGCAGATGGCCACATCGATATTTCCTGGGAGATTGTTGACGAGACTCTCTACAACTTCGACAGTACCGGCTCAGGACTTGCACAGGGACCTGTCTCGGGCCTTGCCCTCAGTAGTCAGGCTAGCTCTCCTGCCACCTCATCTACTCCTTCAACTCTAGTGACTTCTATAGTTGCAATCCCTACCGAAACCACAGGAACATCTACCCAATGTTCCGATGGGACTTGGCAGTGCAATGGCAACGTTCTGGAACAATGCTACAACGAGGTCTGGAACCCAAGAGCTACATGCACTGCCGGTATGACTTGCCAGGGAGATTCGAACCCTTACTGTGCCTTCCCATCATCAGCCTAGATGATTCCTGTAAGGAGAAGGGTTATACATCCAACTTACAAAAAATGGGCTGGTTCCGGTCGACAGTTGGTTGATAATGTTGAAGAAATTATCGCTTGCCTACCAAATTTACGCGCGCCTGAGATACAGGAAGCCAGGTTATTCACAAATAGCCAGCTTGGTTTACCCACTTTATTTTTAGCTTTTCTAGAAGTATAGATTCTCGTCACAATCGTTAATAGACGATTCAAAAAAAGCCATCATGTTCCCCTATCGATACTATTCAGATCGCTTTCCCAGTGAACATAATAGAGAATTGAGGAATTCTAAAATCTAAATTCCTGGTTGGTCATAGTTGTGACTGTGTTTCGGCATCCTAGGATGCTGGAGTTGTGCTACGACTTGCTAACGATGTAAAATAGTGGTGGTGGCACCGGCGGTATCACAGCAGCTGTGAGTTACCCTAATTAATCAGACCTCGAGAGTCTACCTCCGTTTCTAGCAGAGATACCTCTAGCAAACCCTAAGCAATAATTCAGTTTACGACTTCATCATCTTCGAATACAACCCCGACATTGGCAGTTGTATGCGACATACGACATTCAGTCAAGACGCAAACGGTGATCCTATAACTATCAAGCTCAGCGCAAACTGGGTTTAGGGCTTCAGGATAGACAGTGGTCCTTAGAACCCTATCTAGCTTTTGGTATGTTTTAATGACTTTCTCTCAAAGTTAAGATTTATTGCTTATACTATCTTTATTTGCTAGGCGCAAAAATATGGAGTTAATAACACCTACTCCGACTACAGCTTGATCTTGATCTATGATGAGACTGGTTATGTTAACTACTCTAGTCTCTTTGATGACTTTTAGAATGCATACTTGGTCATAGAAGAGTTGGCAGGCACGATTTTGTTGGAGAATCTGCAGGATCGCAGTACCTGAGCTGGGTTCACTCGTGGTGACTGGCAGATGAAGAAGGATATGAAGATGCAAGCTATTGAATGGTGGGAATGGGGTATGTTTATCATGGTTGCGGATTGATGTATATTGGAAGAGCGCTAAATAATGATAATCAGACTGGGAGTACGCATACGAACCCGAAGTGAGTTCGTAGTTTACGGTATTATCAACTATATAGACTACCTACCACTTCATCTGATGTTGTCGTCTGATGTCATTATCTCATCTTTTAATAGAACATAATATTCTACCAATGGTTAGACGAAAACAACTTTGTCTGGGACTAGTGTGGATTCAACACCTGGCTCAAAGGTGAGGTAAGCATATTCTTAATAGGCAATAATAAACGCCTGCGTCTCAACACTACCATCACCAACGTCACTTACAGTGATATGGGTGTGACTATTACCAATAGTGAAGGAAGCTGCTACCAAGCGGAATACGCTATATGCACTTTCTCGTGAGTTTAAAAGCCCCTCTCCTATGGATTACAGCTACTAATTTGATAGACTTGGCGTCCTTTAAAACGAAGCCGTCAGCTTCTAGCCTAAATTCCCCAAGTAGAAACAAGACAGAATCAACAACTTCGACATGGGCACATATACCAAAATCTTTCTCCAATTCCCGTCGGACAAAGTCTTCTGGCCCAAAGACACCAAAATACTTCCTCTACGCTGATCCTATTGAGCGCGGATACTATCCAGTCTTCCAATCCCTCGACGCACCAGGCTTCCTCGAAGGTTCTGGCATCATCTTCGTAACCGTGGTGCACGATCAGTCTTACCGCGTCGAAGCTCAGACCGACGACGTGCCTGACCCAATTGCATTCATGTACCCGCGCTGGAGCCTTGAGCCATGGGCATACGGAAGCTACTCAAATTGGCCTTATGGTGTGACGTTGGAAATGCATCAAAATCTCCGCGCAAATGTTGGCCGTCTTTATTTTGCCGGTGAGGCTACGAGTGCCGAGTATGTGACAGCCCGTAACTATTTCAGCTCTTGGCTAGCGGACGGAATGATTGATGGAAGGGTTGACGGAGCTTCCCGTCATGAAGCTATACCGAGATAGGGCTGCAACCCTAGCAATCGCCATATCGGGAACTGCCTTCCTGGCGGTACTGTATTGGGAAAGTGGCCTCGCACAGAGAGCATACAAAGAGCCTCCCAGCAAGGCAGATTTTGACTTCTTCTTCTTTCCTTCTCCATGCTTGATATTGCCTGTAGACCCGGTGCACCTAGTTAGCGAGATAGTCTCAATATCAGGTTTTGACCACTGTCACAGAGTATTTTGGGTTTTGCAGGGGGCGTGGTATGAAGGGCAGAGTGTGGCTGAACAGGTGGTTGCTTGTCTGGATGGAAAGTGTACACAAGAGGCGCACTATGCGCCGCTACATGGAAGTACTCTGGTAAGCCAGTATGACGAGCAGAATGGGTGGACTGTGACGAGTTTCCAGACAAATGGGTTTTGAATTATCTGGACAATGAAAGTGCGGCGGAGGTTACATATATTGTAGATGTCAATCTGTCAATTCTGCCTACTACCTTGGAACGAGCACTCGAGCAATTCCACTTGAATGTTTCGGAAGGAGCAAGTAAAATCATACCTAGAACATAGCCAGGATACTTTCCTCAGTGTCTTCGGAAGAGTAGCAAAAAAAAAGCCCTGATTTGTACGCAAAAGCGGCAAAAAGATTGAGTTCTGAA
Organism: Talaromyces verruculosus; assembly: GCA_001305275.1. Taxonomy (NCBI): domain Eukaryota; kingdom Fungi; phylum Ascomycota; class Eurotiomycetes; order Eurotiales; family Trichocomaceae; genus Talaromyces; species Talaromyces verruculosus. The sequence goes on from LHCL01000164.1 coordinate 9,646, forward strand.
GGTCCAGATGATGACAAGAGGGGGATTCGAACCCCCGCCTCTTGCGAGACTGCGATACTAATATATACACAACGTGTACATATTAATTATGTAATATAGAGAGTGAGCTCCCTATAAGTGGACTTGAATGCAGCGCCTTAGACTTTTTTAGGTTAGCGTGGAATGAGAAATAGGCAGAACTGTAGAAACTTACCCGCTCGGCCATCTTGCCATGCAGGAAAATGAGATGACATGGTTGATGAAGCCATGTCACGGTAAGCTGGCTAATCTGTAAGATCAGCAAAAAAAGAGATTTGACAAGAGTGGGATTTGAACCCACGCCCCTTTCGAGATCTGAATGGAGAGAGAGTGAGCTCTCTATAAGCAACGCGTACACAGACGCCTTAAGACTTGAGTCAGACGCCTTGGACTTTTCTAGGTTAGCGTGGAATGAGAAGTAAACGGAATTGTAGAAACGCACCCGCTCGGCCATCTTGCCATGCAGGACAATGTGATGACATGGCTGATGGAGCCGGTCAAAAGTAGGCCGACCGATCCCAGTATTGTAGACATTGGATAACGGGAAGCTTCATTGTCAAGCTTCCCTTGGTGTGACCGGCGCTGTCTGTTCCAACTTCCGCGAGGGTCTGTACCAATCTCCTGAAAAGTCCTCTTGGACATAAACCATGGATTTCGTATGCACTCCCCCCCCATGATATCGCCGCACATTCCAGGACTGTACTAATTGCTCTGTTGTTTCCACAGTGGTCTCGGCTTGTTGGTGGTTCCCGCAATGCTCCCAAAATCCCTCGAACAAGCAGCCCCGTGGAGCGGTTGACGGCCTTCAAGAGATCTTGCAATACTCTGCAAGTGAGTTGCTACCACTTGTCCGATCAAATGGGTCGTCGCTGACAGGTTCAATCGAAAAGCAAATATGGCGCTCGAGCAACTCCCCTTCGAACGAACTGGCCGCGACGTCCCAGGCGCGAGTTTGTGTTGACCGTTTGAACCACGTTCTCAGCAAGGAATCGAGAGGCCCTGCACCTCATCCATGTCTTTCGTATGCGTCCACCTCTCAGATATTCGTGACCGTCACGAAGCTGGCATTGACCTATCGAGATGAGGGATTGTTGCGATTGTCGGCCGTCTTTTTCAACACGTTGATCGATGCCGAGGTGGATGGGATAGTTGATAATCGTGTCTTTTCGCGGGCTCTGATCGATCTCGTTCGAAGGAATGCGGTGCGTACGGACGACACAGAGTCGCGTCTGGTCGAGTTGCTTTTCGGCGTTGCAAACAACATTCGTTTGCGTCCTCAAATATTGACTGCTTGATTTATTCCCAAGCAGGCTGAACTACCCGAGAGAGAGTTAGAAGAGGACGAACAGTTTGCAGGGGTCACACGCAAGGATGATTTTGCACTCTTTTACCTATTGGTAGACTATGTCCACCGTGAAGGTCGTGCAGGCGACTTTGCTCGAACGGGTCTGTTATATCTCATTGAAACTGCAACGCGCTCGAGGATACTTGAGAAATGGTTGATAGAAAGCAACCTGGCTACACTGATGGCAACAGGTCTTGGTGCAGTGTACAGTCAGCTCAGCAGGTATGTAATGTTGTGGGTGAAATTTCTCGACACAGACTGACACGCGGTAGAAATGTTTATCCTACCTTTGTTGAGGGTAACGTGCCGACTATTGTTGCCCTGTCCGACGAGAACGATATCCAACAGAACTTTGACGGAACAGTCCGTCCTGACGTGGAGTCTTTCATTTCCTATTTGCTCTTTTGGCAGGACACCGTCGAGCACTGCCAATCGAAAGAAGTCAATGATACCCTGCTAGACCATTTTGAGGTACTGTTTCTACAACAGCTTCTGTAAGGAAATTTCCGTCAATATTTTCCTGCATATGACGCATCACTGACAAACGAAAGCTATCCATCTTTGTTGGAATCCTCCGATGTGAAGGGTGGATCAACTTCCACAGTACTGATGTATCTGTGTCGATTGCTGGAATCTATCGATCAACCTAAACTTGTTCACCGCACTCTTCGGTTTTTGATGGCCGCTCCCACCGATGCTGAGCCTAGCCTGGATGTCTCCCAGAACCTACACAAGAAGCATTTGTCTGTCAGCCGGCGCCAAGTCCCTAGATATGCTTGCTACTTTGGCAGAAGCTGAGGAGCAACAGCCATCGCCATCACTATTCAATCTTGCCGACTTGATACTGATGAGCATCAAATCACAAAATAAAGAGACAGTTGTGGCGACTTTGCGTCTGTTGACAGTTATAGTACGGAGACACCATCCTTTTACAGGATCTTTGATTAAAACGAAAGAGCCAGTATCTGGACTGCACCGTACCGTTGGTGCTCTTAATGTAGAGCTTTGCAGATACTTATCTTTCGCCACTGCCATTATCGATGACCCAACATTAAACGACTCTTTTGAGCATTATTCCAAAGATGCCGCACTTGTCCTCGAATCTCGTCTTTTTATACCATCCCCAAGGAGCAGCATCCTCGACGGGCCCGCTGATCAGCCACTTGACCTTTCCTTGGAAGATGCGATATTCACGGAGATCTTGAATTTGTTGGATAGATTCTTTTCAAATAGTGTCACGGTGAATCTCGGGTTGACTGAGCTCATCACGAGTCTTGCGTCGTCTAACTTGATCTCACTCAATGGATGGCTGTTGGTTGACCCTGCGAACTACAACTACAAATCGAATTTGCCGCCTACAGGAACGAAGACCTCGACTGTCACAGAGGAGAATATGCCAATTGTTGACGATGAAGAACCTGAAATCGTTGACCCTTTAGCAGCTATTAGGAAAAGTCTGGCGCCAGTGAGCTGGCCAGATGACCATGAAGCACTCATCGCAAAGTCTTTACGAAAAGTCATAGAACATCTCCAAGATTGGAGGAGAGATATTCCGGATTTTGATATTCTAGTCGCCGCTCGTCGGGACCTCTTACACAGCGACGATGATGACGGTATTTCAAGAAATCAACGCTCAATCAATACATCTCGCCAACCCTCACAGCCTCCAACAACACGTTCCGTTGAGCCTCCTCTTTCTCCACGTGGCAGACCTATCAGTAATAGCATCAATCGAGAAGGGCCACTTTCGAGCACTCCAGGCTCTTTACCACGCAGTACGATTGGTTCTCCTTTGCGTGAGCCATCCATCCAATCGCCTGTGTCGTCGTCTCCGGCTCGACGTCCCGTTCCGATTGAGGACCTTCGACAACGACTTGCCAGCTCATATCGAGTCAATAAGACGACTGAACAGCCAACCTCTGCTTCGCAAGAAAACAATCCTACCAATGAAAATCAGACTGATGGTCCAGTGGATGGAAGTGAGCAGTCGAATCACGAGCCACCGCCAGCCCAGAATGAAACCGTGGTTACCCTCGGGCATATCCTTACCAATGCTGTAATCCTGTACGAGTTTATACTGGAGTTAGCTGCTATGGTGCAGGTCAGGAGCACGTTATTTGAGGAGGCGGGTTATACATTAGGGTCGTTACTTGTACATCTGTATCTATTTGTTTTATACTCTACTCACCAATACCTCTGTGTTTCGAGAGCGGCCGTTCGTGTTGTGAAAATACCCAAGCCCCAGTGGAAGTTTCAGCTGATTTGACGGATCAAGCCTCATAAAAGATGAATCTCATGATTCTTATCTAGAATCATTATTAGCCATATTATTCAGATTAGAATACCAGAAAATACTACACAAAGAAAATAAAAGACCGACTAGAAGCTCCAAAGATGGGCGAGCCCGGGGAATTAAATCGAAAACTATTTGCCGGGCTGTAGAAACAAGGCCGACTTTGGCCGCACATCCAGAATCGATTAGAGAGATCCAATAGTAAGGTTGGCGCACGCCTGATACTACTAAATAGTTATTCGGCATATTGGATTCGTCTGGCAAACATCGCCGAATAGATTCAGAGCCATGATATACGGTGGATAACATACTACTAAGTAGTGTGTCGATTGGGCTTAGGGCTATGCTCAATTGACGTATTCGGAGCAAATTGAAGACAAGTTCTGCATTTTCCCGTATGAGAATCAGTCCACGGGCGTTGAATAATATGGTATATACCTCTGAATGTCTGTCTCCATTCGGACAAAGCATGTAAACACATCATCCGGTCCGTCCCAGATTAGGTTTTCATCCACCCCTTACATGTACGTATAAATGATCTTGCAGGCAGTATGCTTTCTTCAACGTTTATCTTGTTGTGTCTGTTTTTCCTACGTACTGCGCTTGCCCATCTCCCTCCGTCCCTTCTTCCTTATTTGCACCCTCCAATATCATCGTTGAGCGACGGTTCGCCCACAAGACAGCAAAATGGCCACTCCTACCAACCAAGCGGCATGGATCAATGAGAAAAACGCCAAACCCCTCGAAGTCAAAGAAGGTCCCTACACAAAACAAGCAACCAACGAGCTCGTCATCAAAAATGCCGCCGTTGCCGTCAACCCTATTGACTGGATGCTCCAGGAAACCGGCCACCTCGCATTCACTTGGATCAAATACCCATTCGTGCTGGGTGCCGATATGGCCGGAAAAGTAGTCGAGGTGGGCAGTAAAGTGACACGATTCAAACCCGGAGACTGCGTCTTAGCTATGGGCTGTGGATCAGATCAGGACCGAAACAAAGCCGCTGAGGGAGCTTTCCAGAAATATGCTGTCGTATTGGATGATTTCGCCTCGCTGATTCCGTCTACTTTGGCCTTCCCAGATGCTGCTGTCCTGCCGCTTGGTGTCTCTACTGCTGCAGCTAGGCTTTTCCAGGAGAATACCCTCAATTTGCAGTTGCCTACCGTACCGCCACAGGCACCAACTGGGAAAGCCCTCTTGATCTGGGGAAGATCAACAAGCGTTGGTAGTAACGCAATCCAACTCGCGGCTGCTGCTGGTTATGAAGTATTTACCACCGCATCTCCCAAAAACTTCGATTATGTCAAGGAACTCGGCGCCTCTTAAGTATTTGACTACAACTCCAAGACCATCGTCAAGGACCTTGTTGCAGCCCTAAAAGATAAGACTGTCGCCAGCACGCTATCGGCGTTGGCTCTCTATTTCTCTGTGTGGATGTCATCAGCAAAACAAAGGTTGTCAAATTCGTCAATGATGTCAGATCAACCGATATCCCCACAGACAAGAAACTGGCCCGATTCACACTCATCCCGTTCTTGCTGGGCAGAGTGAGCCGTGGTGCAGTGCTCTGGGTGAAGACGAAGCGTACCGGCGTTTGTCTACGCTATTGATATCAAGAAAAACTCAATATCCAAATCTATTTATGCTGATTTCCTGCCTCAAGCTTTGGCTGAGGGCCGTTATCTTGAGGCGCCGGAGCCACAGGTTGTCGGCCATGGGCTGGAGAACGTACAGGAAGGGTTTGAGCAGTTGAAGAACGGTGTTTTGGCCAAGAAGTTGGTTGTCATGTTGTGAAAAAGGGTCTCACTATAATACAGCAACAGAGGATGTCTGGAGAGAAGTCTCGTTTTTGTTTTGGAGCCTTGTGTGCCTTCTTTTGTGAGCATATCTTTGTCTGGGACTTTCCAGGCGATTGTCACGTTTAGATCAATACTGATATCATATACACCCCTTTTTTGTGGTAATCATTCCATGAGTAGATCAAAAATATATCGATGTCGATTATGATAATCGATAATCGATCTGTATGATTGAGACAAAGGTTGCGTACATACCTCGCAGTGATAGGTTCACAGCCAGCAGCCCGAATATGTGTAATGATCTTCCAATCCTAATTCCTCGAATCTCATTTTCATTAGAGTCGACACCAATCACAAGCAACAATAGTCGACTCATTCATCCCGAGGTCCTCTACACAGACACTCCAATACAGTCTTATTATCTGTATTCAAGTGTGATATTCACACTAAAGGGTTAGTCTGTCTGAGTCATCGAGGCAGACCTTGTCGGTCTTTCCCACCGCATCTCATAGGGCACGAAGCCCTAGGCGGTGCAGTCCTTGGAAATGCCTTCAGCGGTACCGTATTGGGGATAGTGGGTTTACACAAAGAAGCAGATATTGGCACCAAGGACAGCGAGTTTCTGTTTTTCTCCTTCTTTCCCTCTTAATGCTTTGTCATGGTTCCAACCCGCGAGCCTGCTCTAAGAGATATCTACAACGAAGTACTCCCTTTGTCGTCATTCTTTCCTAGTTCAGCACCGACGAGGCTATCACGGCTGTCCCGAGCTCACACATAGAGTCTTCTTTTCCCCTTCGTTTCTGTGTGCTTCGTTTCTCATCAAAAGCCATACCTCATATATTTCAATAGATGAGATTGACATCCTCGCATCAAGCTCATATCTGTCGTCTTCATATTCTTATTCTCTGGCAAACGTCGTTACGATACTGAAGCGAAAATGACACGTTGCTGCCAGTTTGTAAAGAGTTATCGTCGTGGTGTTGGAGTTGAATTTCGTTATACTTGTGCGTTCTGTCAACAACACCACCCACGAGGCCATGTCAAATCGACTACCAGGCCTTACCCTGCCTGCACGGCGTGCCCATACTGCTCGTGTAGAGCTCCAGCAGGGGGGGCCTGCTCATACCTCGTTCCCACCGACAGAGCCAACCACCATGACCGCTGCGAACTTTAGTGCAACTCGTCCTACATCCGTACCAACAGCATCAACTGCTATGACTGCTACCAATCTCAGTGCAACTCATCTTACATTCCTACCAACAGCGCCAGCCGAAATGGCGCCAGAGAGTTCAAGGGATCGAGTCCAACAGCTGCTCATTGAAGTCCAGTCCCCCTGATGTGAGTCTTTCTGTGCAAATACTTTACAGTTAAATATACACCTTTACCTTATTATACAAGATTCTAACACTTTACAGGCCAATAGGTTGGTAGCCCATGCCATCATTTTTCCCAACCTTTTTGAGATAACCAAGACACTTTTGAGATATCTCAAGGCGGAGAAAGACGCGAATTTGATACCGTTCAACTATCCACAGCTAATAGATGAGAAAACTATCAAAGAGACAGCGGAAGAACTGGTCAGCTTCATTGATCCTGAAATTAGAGAGCTCCAAGGTGAAACCATCACAGCCAGTCAGTGAGTTCTTATATTCCTTTGATTGAATTCAAGAGACATATGCAGCTAATCATTTCTTTAGACTTTTACAAGTGAAGAATCTTCAATCTCAGAGATCAATTAATTGGAAAGTTGATGGCAGATATCTCAATTTCATTACAGACGACCGCAATCCAGACTATTTTCGCGCCTACGTAGGACAATCAAAATTCATAGAACGTCGCAAGGATTGCCATATTGATGCAATGATAGCAGACAATAATACAACTCTACATTATCATGTGTCATCAAGGGGAAATGGCTACCATCATCCACACTTTATCCAGCTCTGGAAAACCGGTCACGACGAAATAGGTGAATTCTATGATCAGACACTTCTTACTCTGGTAAGAACCTACTTGAAATGGTTCTATGTATGGCATTTCAGTCATTACCTCCTACAGTACTACAAGAATACTTTGAGCTAGCAAATATTCAACAATCTACAATGCTAGGACTCAACATCGTGCCTCCACTATACCAGACCGTTTCATTAGGCCAAGAGGTACGGCGAACCTTTATGATACTTTGTGAGGAGTCAGTGGACCAGGATATAAAGGACTGGCCAAACGTTCGTACTACTCAACAAAAGAAGTACTGGGATCCAGCCAAGACACCCCGTGTCATTACCTCGGAGGACTACGTGGAGGCTATGGAAAGAGCAGTTGAAAAGAACCAGCATCTTCGCACATGCAACCTGAAAATCACAGATCAAGGTACTCCATCCAGCCGCAAGAGTGACAATATTGAGGAATGGTTTGCAGCGCTGGGTAATGGCCTAGAAATGCTCTCAGATAAAACCCCACAACAAATTCCCTTTGGCACATTGGAGGCTAAGATTGGAGTGATCTTCAATCAAGTTTACAGAAAGGAGACAGAAGACGGAGCTACGGGCTTACCATATGGCATTAGACAGTCTGGTTTTAACGAGACAAATGTCTTAGCATGGCCATAGAGTTTTCGTCAGTATTCAAGCTCTAATGCTTGTCGAAATGTTAGCTCAATCAGCAGAACAGAATTTATCCTCCTCAGGAACTATACAAAAGACCTAATTGAACAAAGTTGTCTACAAGTGGTTATTCTCTGTGGTAACAATCCAGCAAGGATCATTCTAACAGAGCAGCTCAAGCAGAACAAAATTGACACTAAGTTATCTCACGGTTCAATCAAGGCTTATGTTGAAACAGCAGATGGAATCATTCAACGTCTCTTTCTCAGATGTCCAACATCATTATTACATGTGCTGATAGGGACAGATGAACAGATCTCTCACATAACACGCCTTTTCCACTTTGCGATGAGATGGACAAGGACTTCGAATATCAATCCTTATTTCTTAGATAACTCCCGAGCAATAACAAGACTTGTACGACTTCGTGGAGCTGAAGTGAAAGGCGCAACACCAATGACGAGTGCTAACATACACCCAGCGATCCGGGTGTGGCTCGCCAGAAAAGGGTTCACAGATGACAAAAAGATTGAAGGATTAGCGTCTAAAGGGTCCAACCTCGCTCATGCTTGCTTGATCGTATCGCGATTCTCTTCTCGATACCCAACGGAGTTTAAGGCTATCGCCGATACTCCAGTTGGCCCCGTCGCACCGCGGAAGAAGGGTATGCCAAAACGTCAGGCCTCAGAGCAGAAGATTGAGGCAATCAAAGAGCTGTATCGGCGTGTATCTGGGAGCGAAATCGAGGATGGGATTGTTGAATTACTGGCGTCGACAGAGAATTCACCGGAGATCCACGAGACGGCACCCACGTTGGCAGACAATTCAACTGGCACTCCGGCCAATGATGATAGTCACACACACCATCTCACAAAGGAAAAAAATCAAGCGCCGGTGTCAACAGAGAAATCTCCGGAGAACCGCAAGTCGGTATCTAGATTGATAGATAATTCGACCAACACTCAGGCCATTGATGATAGTCACACACACCATCTCACAACGCCAAACAACCATCAACAACCACATACATTGGCTATTGATACACAATATGAGCATGAATCTCAAGATAATGAAACCGAAGACAATGATGAAAGAAATGAATATGAAAACTTTCAAATTGGAGGCGTCAATGTGGTGGAACTTGACCAAGGGCTTGAATTGGCCGAAGAGATCACTGCAACCACGGAAGGGTTCGATGTCACCATCGATGAAAATGGCCGATCTCGCATTGCTCTGACCCCCAAACCCCAAACCAGATCTAGTCACTTGGTCCGACGTTGGTCAAGCACCGGTACATCAAGTATTCAGGTCAGACGGACTCAAGCCGAACTTCACACAGGACGCGGATATTCCGGTCACTGGATAGTACCTCAAACCAAGGACCCCACATATTTGGTCTTCGTCCACTCAATGCTCAGATTGGTTATAACAAATGCTCCAATGGAGGGTCATAGAGGCAAGGCAATGGTGAAATTTGAGTTGGCTGAAGGCCGTCATGAGAAAGTATGGGCATTAGAAGCTTTAGCCACGGACCCAGGGCGCCGTCTTGCAATCCGGGTGACGCTTTCATATCAAGATGGGAAAACCCTCAGCTTCTATCCTCAAACTGATTCAGAGGATGCGCCTTATAAAGCAAACACAGTTATGGATTGGCTTGATGGAGATGGTGACGAAGTTTCCGCACACAGACCACGGCGATATATCTTCATTCAGAAACAGATGACTGGCGTCCCAGAACACCTTCAAAAATTCGTGAAGGGCGGCTACACAGATGGTCTGGGGCGCTACTTCAAACAATTTCCTAGGGAAAGAAAAGAGGGTTGGACGAGATGAGCTGATTTACATGCTTCTAAGGTTGTTTTAGCATGTCTTAGTCTTGTGAGAGTGTCATTTCCTTTTCTTGTAATTTAGTGCAGTCATGATTGATAGAAGCACATCTCGACTTTTGGTAATAGTGGCGAGTGACTAGACAACTAAAAATAGTGTAATCTCTTGTCTCGAGTGTGACAGCCCGTAACTATTTCAGCTCTTGGCTAGCGGACGGAATGATTGATGGAAGGGTTGACGGAGCTTCCCGTCATGAAGCTATACCAGGATAGGGCTACAACCCTAGCAATCGCCATATCGGGAACTGCCTTCCTGGCGGTACTGTATTGGGAAAGGGGCCTCGCACAGAGAGCATACAAAGAGCCTCTCAGCAAGGCAGATTTTGACTTCTTCTTCTTTCCTTCTCCATGCTTGATATTGCCTGTAGACCCGGTGCACCTAGTTAGCGAGATAGTCTCAATATCAGGTTTTGACCACTGTCACACCTACACCATCCTGCCTGGGGCGGACCAGGCACCAAGGTTGACAATGGGGCCCCGGAGCTTCTCGAGTTCATGGACCGTCACGAAATCGAGCTTGCCACGGAGGAAGGACTGGTCACGTGGCAGCGTGGCGATTCAACGTCCACCATTGACCTGACCTTTCTATCCGCCAATCTCTTCAACCAGATGATTCTATACGAACGAGCGGACGATGTACAACACGACTCAGACCACTGGCCAATCAGGACCCAACTCGACATACGGACTCCCGCAAACAAACCGCCAGAACGTCTCAATTGGAAGGCGATGGACGCCAAGAAACTGCACAACCTGCTAGAACGGGATCTCACGGTTCCATCGCTCAAAAACGCCTCTAAACCCTGTATTGAGCTCGCCACTAAGGCCTTCATACGCAACGTGCAAAACGCAATCAAGGAATCGGTCCCAATCGCGCGTCCTAGTGAATGGAGCAACCCGGATTTCACGCCGGAATGCAAGGACGCGATCCGCAACTGTCGCCGCCTCCGCCGTCAGCACTCCAACACCCACAATCCCTGGATCTGGCGTGCGTATCAACGGGCCCGCACTAGGAAGAGACGTACCGTCAACAAGGCTCTACGCCAGGGCCACCGGCGTCGTGTGCAAGAAGCGACGGAACAAGGCCCACGAGGACTATGGCGATTGGCCAAATGGGCACGCTCGCGCAAAGGAGCGTATGAATCGGGCATCACGCCGACGTTGAAACCCGCCAACGGAAACCCTGCAGAGACCGTTAACGATAAAACTAAGCTTCTTGCTCAAACATTCTTTCCAGCTATTCCGGATGCTGACCTATCAGATATCCCGGATACGACTTACCGTCCACAACTGGAATTCCCAGAGATCCCAAAACATGAGATCGAACGCGTCATTCTGTCAACACCGCCCGACAAGGCTCCGGGTGAGGATACGATCCCGAATAGCTTCTGGCACAAGATCATATGCGTGCCCGTGGTTATAGATACTCTCCATGAAATCTTCAACGCTTGCGTACGAACAGGCTACAATCCAACACACTTTCAACGCTCAATCACGGTCGTGCTACGGAAAGGGGGTGAGAATCGGGACTACCGGATACCCAAGTCGTATCGTCCGGTGGCCCTACTCAACACGCTCGGCAAATTTCTCGAAGCAATCATTGCGCGAAGGATCAGCTACGCCATGGAAACGGAGGGCCTTCTACCAAAAAGCCATCTCGGAGGCCGCAAGGGAATCTCCACCGATCATGCGATCCAAATCATATTGGACCGTATTCGCAAGGCTTGGGGAACTGGCCTGGATGTGGTGTCAATGCTACTATTGGATGTCTCCGGCGCGTACGACAACGCGCACCACATGCGCCTGCTACACAACATGCGGAAACGCCGACTCGGCCACTTTGTGCCATGGGTGGAGGCTTTTCTCACAGGACGAAGCACCCGAATCCGGATCCCGGAAGGGATCTCAGGCTGGATTCCCACGCAGACAGGCATCCCCCAAGGATCACCAATCTCACCGATTCTTTACCTTATCTACAACGCTGACCTCATTACGGACTGCGCCGACCCTACAAATCACATCTTCACAAGCGGCTGGGTTGACGATGCAGCCATGATGGCAGCAGGCCATTCAGAGCAGGAGACAATCGAGAAGCTGCAAGGTGCGAGTGGAATTGCGGACCAATGGGCTCAACGTCACGCCTCTGTTTTTGATCACAATAAATATCAGCTCATTCACTTCGTGAATCCACGGAGCACAACCAAACCAGAGAAACGCTCAATCACGCTACAACACGACAAAATCAAAGAGGCGGAAGATGTCGTCAAATACCTTGGCGTGTGGCTTGATTCTAAGCTCACGTTCGAGCATCATCGCGAAGAGGCTGTCGCTAAGGCTGGTGTTAGCCTAGAAGCGCTACGAGGACTGGCTGGCTCTACATGGGGAGTGGCACTGGGATCGATGCGGCAAATCTATCAAGCAATTGTGATCCCACGGATGTTATACGGTGCCGCGGCGTGGTATCAACCAGACCTCATGACGCGGAAGCAAATCAAAGATACGATCCGTGATTTCGCGACAATCCAGAAACGGGCAGCCTGTTTGATTAGTGGCGCGTTCCGTACCACGGCAGCGGAAGCCTTGAACGTGGAGCTACACCTTTTACCTATCCGGCAACCAACTCGACCAACTCACCAAAATGACTGCAATTCGAATCCGTACGGGGCCTTCCCATGGGATCCCGAGTGGCATGCTTGTGAAAAGGACGAATGAGGAACTCACGCTCAGCGGTTACACTCCCATGGAGGCTCATGCTTGGAAGACGGGCGGATGCTTAACGGCTCCCCCGGGAACCTTGGCCGGGCGATGGGAGAGCCGTGACGCGTACGTCCAGGCGCCATGGCATGAGCCTCCAAAGGTGGTGATCGACGAGCGCGAGAAGGCTATTTCAGTCCACAATTCGATTCTCAAAGCGAACACACACACGATGGTCTATACAGATGGAAGTGGTTATCAAGGGTATATCGGTGCAGCGGCCGTCATCCCATCACGGAATATCCAAATCACGGAGTGTATCGGAACTGAAGGCACGTCCACAGTGTACGCTGGTGAAGCGTGCGGTATCAAATTCGCGCTCAAAAGCCTGATCCGGCTCACGCTGGTGTGGCCAATCAAAGAACCGGTTATCTTCTCGGATAGCCAAGCTGCACTGAAAACGCTACAGCAGCCGCGAATGGTCTCCGGCCAAGAGTACATTCGCGACTGTGTACGACTCCTGCAAGAATGTAAGGATATTGGCATCGACGTGACATTACGGTGGATCCCAGGACACGAAGGAGTCCCAGAATACTTATATAAGGACACAAAAAAAAACCTCGCGCACCTATGAAAACGCACCCCCGCAGGTAAAAAGTACTGCGGGAAAGAATCCAAGTTATAAAAGACTCCATCAAGAGCCCCTTCACCAGTTTTCATCGGCTCATTCAACGTGGTTGAGTGATGCCACCGAAAAAGGGTAAAAAGGGGGGAGCGTGGCCGATGCCACGCTTTGACGATGACCCTGATATACGCGCATACGCAGCTGCGGCAATCAAAGAACTCGAAGCATTGAAGAAGCGCTGTGAGAATGAGGCGAATGCCGTACCCATTGACATCGTCAACGACGTGGTGGCGGCGTTCTTTCACCTGGCTCAACGGGTGAAGGACACGCCAACGAATGAACAGCTGGTACAGCGACTCGCCCGCGTTGAATTGAGCGTCGAAAAGACGCAGAAAGAGGTGTCTCAGGCCTCTCGCGAGATCAACACCACCAAAAGCAACACCAACCGCCTGGTGGAGGCGATATGCCAACCGACACCTCCGGGCTCACGCATCCACGGTATCCCGAAAATTTCGTCCAATTACAGTCACGTGACAGGCAGTTCGGAGTCGTATGTGCAAGGATGGGGACGGGGAGTGCCTTCGCACCCTCCGACAGTCCCCAGCGTGGGAGTTTCCAGTGGAGGAAGCACTCCGCAGACCCCGTTCCCAAGCCAGGAGGATCTCGAGATCTACCTAGAGCGTACAGACGCCAATATCGTCAACCCGATACGACGACTCCCGGACAAGGTCGTCAACACCGCCAATCTCGCGATCCAGTCCACGCAGGATACCACCATCGCCCACCGACGTCTTCTCGCAGCAAGAGTGCTCGCCAGTGGCGACATCATTCTTCTCGCAGCCACGGTAGACGACGTGGATCAGCTCACCCGAAAGGACAGCTGGATCCGCACCTTCGGTGTGGACGTCCGTATCCGGAAACGCACTTTCGGCGTCGTCGTACACGGCGTCGGCACCAATATCGACCCGAAACAAGCGATTTTCAAGACGACACTCGCCTCCCAGAACGCCTCCGTCTTTGCGCAGCTCCCGGCACCGTTCAACACGACATATATCGGATGGCTACTCAGCGAACAGAAGATCCGGGAACAGAAGCTCACGAAGGCACACCTCATCGTCATTTTTGACGATGAACGGGTGGCCAATCTCGCGATCAAACTGGGGCTGGTCATCCACGGGACCCAGCATCCATGCTCAATCTACGACAAGTCCGCCAACCTCCAGCAATGCTTCAAATGCCATATGTATAAGCATATCGCACGACACTGTCAGCGCCAGATCTGCTGCGCCTACTGCGCGGGATCTCACGATACTGGGGACTGCCCGACACCACGGGAAAGAGACTACGCCAAATGCGCAAACTGCGCCGCAGAGAATGCTCGAATCAAGGACCCCGCAAAGAAGCTCAATGACAAGCATTTCGCCTATGCACGCGAGTGCCCCATCCGGGCATCGTGTCTGGCGGAAGCTCACCAACGTCGTACATACGGCCCACAATTTCACCCCGAGGTTGCGAGACCCGACAACCGCACCCCCGGAATCGTCACTCAGAATGATCCCACACCTGCAGAAGCAGAGAGAAGCCCGCGAGCCGAATCTCGGACGGAGTCATCGACGAGACACCGCTCTGCTCCGTCACGGAGCAAGAGCACAGCCCGGAAACGAACCGCGGATCCAGGCAGCCCAACCAGGCCCAACACCCGAGCCCAGAAGAAGACCATGCACACGCAGGTCAACGACGAGGCGGAGGTCATGACCGCAGCAGATCCGGATCCAGAGCCTCACGCGGAGGCTCCCGTCGATCCCCGTTCCCTGATCGTGTACGAGACCCGTACACGCATCCGATCCAAATCGACACCGGGAACGCCCATCTTGCAGTCTGATATCGCGCCATTGCAGGAAACGCATGTTGAGTCCATTCGCCCAGTCCGCCGCGGCAGGAGCGCGCGGACAATCCCCGACGATGAGTCGGACGACGAGCTGAGCCGCTCAGACTACGACACGTTCACCAAACTGAGCGAGCCGGTCGACCAGGGTGACACCATGATGACCACGAATCTTGAAGACAGCGTCTGGGCTACGAATCAGCAATGAATCGGTACGCCAACCGACTACGTGGGAAATACGGTTTCACGGCAGAGATCTGAGCACGCTGATCCTTCATACCGAACACGGCACAGTTCACATCCACAATATATATAATCCCGGGAAGGCCAGTGGCCAGGAATCGGCGCTTGACACTCTCCGCAGAGCCATGGCACCTGGAATGCAACATATCGTGCTTGGGGACTTCAATCTCCATCACCCACTGTGGTCAGGCACGCAGTACCGACACGTTGACGACGAGGCCGCGGAACTGATTGATCTCGTGGACGAGCATGGGCTGGAGCAGCTACTGCCACCCGGCACCGTGACGTACGAGAGAGCAGATGCCAGGACCACCATTGATCTCATCTGGGCGTCGTCCACGTTGACCGACCGGCTGGTGAGTTGTACGGACAAACGCGAGTGGTGGTACGGCGCGGATCATGTGCCGATTCTCACCCAATTTGACTTGGCTCCGGTGAAGGTTCCTCCCATCGTCCGCAGGGACTGGGGTTCGTCGGATTGGGAGCTCTTTCTCAAGCTGATGGACACATACGATTGGCATCCGCGTGAGCTGGCGGATAGGGACGAAATCGACAACGCGGTGGCGTATCTGATTGATGCGATTGACAAGACAGCGGAGCAGGCAACTCCCACGAAGCAGATCACCCCCTACTCCCGTGCTGTATACACCCCGGAGATGGCGGATCTCAAGCACCATGTCTCACGGTGCCGGAAGCACGCTCGTCGAACGGATTCAGCGGAGGTGTGGAAAGAATATAAAGAGGCTAAGAAGGAACTCAAGAAACGTACGAATGAGCTGGCGCGAGATCTCCACCGACACCGGATCGAGGAAGCAACGGAATCACTGAGTGGCTTCTGGAAGGTGGCGCGCTGGGTTCGCAACCGAGGCACGCCACGCGCATCATTCACACCAACGCTGAAATATAACGACACTGATTACGCCGCCCCAGAGGAGAAGGCGAGGCTTTTCCGCGAAGTGCTGCACCCAGAACCTCCAGAGGCAGACCTTGCGGACATTGCACGCTTTCGATACCCGAAACCATATGAGACCCCTCCCATCACGTTGGACGAGGTGCGTACGGCAATCAACAATGTGAAGCCGAACAAAGCTCCCGGCCCGGATGGTATTCCGAACCTGGTCCTCCAACGACTGCTTCCCCTGATTGAACACTACCTGGTCAATCTCTTCAACGCGTGCCTACGGTGCTATTACTGTCCAAATCACTTCCGGCAGTCCACCACAGTGGTCATCCGCAAACCGGGGAAGTCTGACTACACGGATGCGAAAGCGTATCGACCGATCGCACTACTCAGTACGATTGGCAAGGCGTTAGAGTCCGTGATTGCACGACGTCTGAGCTACCTGGTGGAACGCTACAACCTACTCCCGAAGAATCATATTGGCGGACGACGAGGCCGCTCCTGCGAGCTCGCCATCCACCTTTTACTGGAAGAGACGCATAACGCGTGGAGGGACGGATCACGCGTGGCCTCTGGCCTCGCACTGGACGCCTCCGGTGCATTTGACAACGTGAACCACACCAGGCTGATCCACGATCTGCGGAAGCACCAGGTCCCGGAGGAGATCGTGGGCTGGATCATCAGCTTCCTTAGCAGTCGCCGCACATCCATCGTACTGCTCGAGGGCGATATGGGTGAGTTCCCCATCAATACCGGCATCCCACAGGGATCCCCGCTATCGCCAATCCTATTCCTATTCTTTAACGCGGATCTCATCGAGCAGATACAAACCGAATGCCCGGAAGTGTTCGTGATCGGGTACATTGACGACGTCTTCCTGATGGCATTCGGGAGCTCCGCCGCAGCCAACTGCCGCACACTCACCCAGGCGCACCAGGTCGCAGAGCGCTGGGAGAGGACTCACGCCTCCAAGTTCGCACCGGCCAAATATCAGCTCGCCCACTTCTGGCGGAAGCACCAGTCGGTGCCGAAACCACGGAGCAGGCTGGACGTGCCGCTGACGATCAAGGGGATCGAGGTCAAGCCCAAGGACTCAATCAAATATCTCGGGGTCCTGCTTGACACCCACTTGACGGGGGAAGCGCACGTCCGACAGATGAGGAAGAAGGCTGCCAAACTAGTGGCTGGATTGTCCTCGATAGCGGGCTCGACCTGGGGAACGCCGTTGTTACATCTGCGGAAGATCTACACGGCAGTGCTCCAACCGCAGATCATGTACGCGTGTTCCACGTGGTACATCTGTGGTGGGAGAGGCTTCGTTGGTGCGCAGCGGGCCACGGAGCAAGCCATCCAGTCGATCCAGTCCCAAGCGCTTCACCGGATATCTGGCGCGTTCAGACGCACGTCACGACAAGCTCTGGAAGTCTGCCTCCACGTGCCACCTTCTGAGCTCACGCTCGCGAGACTGGCGGAGGAGGCGTGCTTACGTCTCATGACCTCACCACTACGATCGACGCTTCATTCGACACGCAGTCACGCACACCGTAACGACCCCTTTACGTCTCCGCTGCACCGTCTGGAGACGACGATTGACCGGAAGCTGGGACGAGGCGTATGCCGGCGGATTGAAACGATCCACCCCTTCGTGGTGCCGCCGTGGTGGGAACCACCGGACATGCAGATCGATGATACACGGGAAGAAGCAATTCATACGCAGACTACGACTACGGGGATTCAGTTGTTTACGGACGGAAGCGGGTTTGACGGCGGGATTGGAGCGGCAGCGTACTCGCCAATATTAGGATACGCCGCCAGGCCAATCGGCTCATCGGACACCCATACCGTGTACGCAGGTGAGTTAGAGGGGATCGATGCGGCACTGGGCCTCTTGATCCGGAACCAGCAGCACAGTGGGATACGGGAAGCTACAATCTACACAGACAACCAGGCCGCGATTCGCGCCACCTGCCATCCCCAACGGTCCTCAGGACAGTACATCCTCCGACGGATCGTGCGTCAACTGGAGCTGCTACGAGACGCGCGATCTCGCTGGCGAGTACGACTACAGTGGGTGCCAGGACACGAGGGTGTCCCAGGCAACGAGGAAGCAGACCGGTTGACAAAGCTCGCCGCAACCGAGGCGACACAGCGCACACGGGAAAATGGGCAGATAGCTCGGATCAATGCACCCAACCAATCTACGCCTCATGCCGCACGCGTTTCCTTCAACCCGTATCATTCTATGATCTTGGTCGCGGTGTGTCGTCAACGGCTGCGAGCGGGATTCGCGGATCAGTGGAAAGAGCAATGGGACGGTGCCGAGCATGGACGGCATCTCTACCGGATCGTACAGACGCCAGCGAAGAAGGTGCTGACGCTGCACGAGGGATTGAAACGGGCATGGAGCTCGGTGCTCATACAGCTGCAGACAGGCAAATCAGCGCTTCGCAGCTTCCTCGCGAGCGTGCAGATCGAGGACTCACCACTGTGTCAATGCGGGCTCGGGAATCAGAACACGGCGCACGTGCTTGTACGCTGTCCCCTTCACACAGACCTGCGTATGGAGACGCTTTACAAGGAAGCCCGCGAAACCGACGACCGGAGGCTTCTCAGCGAGCCTCAGTGGGTGCGAAGAAGCATCGAATTCGTGTTGCGGACGGGTCTGCTGACCCAATTTCGGAACACGATTCCCCTAGTATGGCGCTCTCAGTGAGTGCAACATCTCTTTCAGGAAGACATTTCTGTCGATTCGTCTCGTCTGCGAATCGACCACTTGATCCAGCTGAATAACGACCACGGGCGCGCTTTTTGATCTTCCCCTTTTTCCTCCCCAGCTCGTTCTCTCACTGTATGTTTTCATAGACAGTTAGTTGATCTCGGCGTTCCATATTCCCCCCCACAGCTGGGTACGTATACACATTTCCTTTGTTAGCGTTTTGGCGTTCTGTTTTCAGTCATCTTGTTGTTTTGAAGCTGGGGATTCGATCGTCAAATTTGGGTATAGGGGCGAAAGACTAATCGAACCATCTGGTAGCTGGTTCCTGCCGAAGTTTCCCTCAGGATAGCAGTAACGACATCAGTTTT
>LHCL01000165.1:0-28819 GCA_001305275.1 Talaromyces verruculosus
TCCTTGTAGCGAGGAAAGCCAGCTATCCAATGAGGGCATACGAGTGGATATATGCGCTGCGCTCACCATATTCGGCATAGCGGTAAAGTAATCTTGTCAGATAGCTTCATGTCAAGAGAGTGGCTGTTGTGAGGGCTTCGCCCGAATATGCCTCATGAGGTCAGCTCATAACAATTTAATACTTATATAAGTAGTATATCTTATTAACTCTTATTATTAAAATGTAATAACTAATAACTTAATTATAAAAAGCTATAAAAAGCTAAATATATAATGAATAAATATATTTATATATCCTTTTAGTATATACTTTAGTATATATTCTTCCTATCTACTATAAGTGTCTCTAGTATATACTAAAGGTATATACTAGTATACTCTATATACACTTATTCCTGTGTATACTGATCACATATTTTCTTATTAAGCCTGTACTTTTAGCTACTGCCTTTATATGCAGTCGTGGAAATGACTGGTTATAGTGTTAGCTGCTATAACCAAACGCCTTTCCCAAATAGTACTAGATTCTGCCTAGTGTCATGCGAGTTGGTTTCGTAACAATGGCAATCATGGGACTGGATGCGGTTTAGCCGCCGTCGACCGTTCCTGATTGGGGATCGCGTCCTTGTCACGTTCGAGGGTGAAGTATATAAACTGCGAGTGCGTCGTTCTATGGCCACCGTCCTTCTCCTTTCGCATTTCCTTCACTCGGACGATGGTGAGGTCAACGGGAGAAGCACTAGACCTGGCTGCAAATGTGGACACCACTCTTCTGCCCTCACATGTGCTGCTGGACTGGTCAGCTTCTGATAAATCTAGTGGGATATTCTCTGATGCGATGGAGATGGCTAAGACACATTGCAATCTAAGATATTATAATTTGAGCCAGCCACTAAAACCTTATTCTGATTGTTAATATTATGTGATGAATGAATTTGAGTGATAGTTATAAGTGGAACAGCAGTTAGATAGATACAAGTATTAGTTGAAGTTAAATCGTTGATCCTTAAAGTGCCCTATTTGTAGCATTTAGCTTAGAGGGGCTTATGACTGTAGTAGCAAGACATGTCCAGCTAGACTGGTTAAAAATATCTATTCTAAAAATTGCTTATTTCAAATTCCTAATCCAGCTCTTTCGGGGTTCTCGTATTCAAAGACATCACAAAGGGAGAAATACCGGTGGTGGCTACGAGGGAAACTCTAAATAAGCCGACGAAGCCGATCTCACTCCTGACAGTTCAGCATAATCCTGAACCATTCGCGGAACTTTCTGGCCCTTGGGTCTAAATTCCACAGTATTATACTATAGTATAGGAAAATCACTATTTAGATGGGTTTGAACTGATATATGTTGTTTCTTATACGCAAGAAGACTGTACATACGTAATCAAGCAAAAATATCTGATAGCTATTCAGATGTGAATATGCAAACATCGTATTTAATATGGTATTTTGGGGCGACCCACTCAACTGGGAGTCACACGATTGCCTTTCTGTAGCCTCAACCAGGTAAAGATCTACCGTAGGGTTGCTGGTCTCCGGAAGGTTGGAGGAATCCATCTCAGCTGAGTTTGAGGTTATCTCAAATCATCTTATTAAGGTTGGTCTGTCTGGACTTCTCCGAAACTTTGGCGGAAAACAATTTGAAGGTAGATTGGAAGAATCTGTATCTAAGACCAATAAAATCCGTCCAATTAACCACACCTACATCAATGGACCCAAAAGGGTGATTGGAGGGACTTGGTGAGCTTGACGCGTATACCAGTGGAGATCGCGGCACTTCGCTACCCATTGTCTTTTCATTTTCTCTTCTTGATATTGGATCCACCAAACCGCTGTTATATAATTTATCAGACCTAGGCCTTCAGGAATCAGAGGGCTTGATTAGTTCCTGACCGAGCCGTCTCCAAACTTGGCGCCAAGTTGAAAAGACTGTTCAACAATTTAACATGGAGGACACAAGAGTGAAACAAGCTCTTCTCCAACGAACGCTACAAAATCTATCTCTATCAGACGTACTTAACTCCTCGGCAAGTAGCCCTTTCTATATGTGTCGCGGTATAGCCCTCGCAACTAATATCTGTTGGCTAGGACCTGCTCCTTACTTTCCAGAAATTCCTAAGAACGGGCACACTATCCCAGCGTCGACAACTGCTACTAGATGGATGTTCTCTAGAATCGCCTGTGGTCGACGAATATGTCACCCTCCCTGGATCACATTCGTCCAAACGTGCGAGAAGTTCTACTACCAAAGGGAATGGCATAAAGCGATGTCATCTGCAAAATACATCCTGTGTGGGCACCCCTGAAGTGAAAGACTATCAACCTGGAAAGCATTTTACAGGTGACCTGAGAGCAGCTGCCTCCGACATAGGGTCTGTTGACTGGGACGGAACCCCAGATATCTCCGGCTCGGATTCAGCATCAGCAGCCCCCGTCTCCTCCCTGAAGACGTACGATTTAAGCATTGATGCATCATTAGATTTCTCCGCAGATATCGCCTGCCAAGAATGGGGTTTCGTTAGCCCGCTCTCAACATCAGAAACTACTATATCGATGGATCCTTCTCTGGATCCCACGGAGACGTCGCTCTTAGGGTTTTGTCTGTCGCCTTGGCCTACTGATCTATCCAAAGCTTCAATTCCCAACATTCTCGCGGTAGCACACGTTGCTTTCGAATCCCAGCTAGGCTACCGGAAAGATCATGCTCAGGCTCTTGTCCGAGCTGTTCAGGGTCTCTTAGAGGCACCAGAGCCGGCATGCGACCTGCCAGAATCTATATGGGGCTCGAGGTCCTCTATATTTGGAGAGTGCACAGCGGCTAGCTCGACAGATCGGCTTCGCCGACTCTACGAAGGCCACCACAGGATTAAAAAATGGCGGGAGGAGTATGCTTGCGCCGCTCGTTTCTGCTACATCTACCTACACCATGACATAGAACAACTATTGAGAACAGAGGATCTTGAGCTATCTCACGGGCGCGGCCGGATGACGGCGGCTTTGGTTTTGCAAGCCGCAACAATCGGGTTAACAGTGGATGCCGTCAGAGCAGAGCGGAAAGCCGGCAGGAATTACATGCATCTACTTATGCACGGTGGACCTGGTTTTGTTCTTCAAGTCGGTCGCAATGTCTCAACTATGTAAGTCAATCACGATTTTGCTACTCTCTTGAAGCTGTGAAGGCTAAGTCTTGTTGTCTAGCTGGGAACGCAAATTAAGCAAGGGAGATATCACTCTCATCTTAAATTTTCTAAGAACGAGAGTTCCCGAGATTTATCAAACCATCGAATCCTTCAATTCTATTGCTGCAAGAGCCCTTATCAACGGGTTTCTAGCCTATGGCTGGAGTCGGAGAGAAATCCTTGAGACTAACAGTAGTGTATTTACCGAACTAAGGCGTCATATTGCCATTGAAGAAGCTTACGGTATAGACGAATATTTTCTACCAGCTAGCGCCTCGCCTCGGAATTTGCAATCTTCTTACCTTCCAGGGAATACCTCGCCTAGCAGATCACACACGGATTACCTTTCAGATCCTTCAGATGACATGGACTTATCAATCCGTTCCGAATTTGCAGAAACAACTGATTCGAAGAACACGGACACAGTGGGTACTAAAAGTCCGTTCACAGATGTTGATCTTGAAGTTCTTCTCCGAGATGATGGAGGAGGTAATCATGTACAGCTGTACGATTTTGATGACTTCGAGCTGTTGAACTCTGTATTGGACCCCCCAGCCAATATGCATATGGCCCCTTCTACGGCCACCGGTGATGGGAAATAAGGATATAAAGCTATTTTATTTACTGCACTTTTTATATGGACGGTGTGGCTGAATACGCGCTGATATTACAGAACTCATCATGCCGGGAAGTGGTTCTCAAATATGCAATAAAATTCTTCCTAATCACTCAGAATTGTACGTTGTTAACCTTTTTTCGATTTTCAAAATACACCCTGTTCTATGCCTTTATCTTTCTTAAAACTGGCGCTCACTGCTCTGTAGATTTTACATATGCTGCCTTTACTTCCGCATCTAACCTTCCTCACACACATTGAACTCGTAAAGCTTCATAAAATTATACCCTTACAGTATGCATCAACCTAACCATCAGGAATCTAGGTCTAGGGTTAGGTCTATTGAAATAGACCATACTCCAAAATCACAAGCCCAAATCGAGGCATGTCCACGCTATAAAATTGAGGTTCAAATACCAATACAAAAAGATAAGGCCTACATAAAGATAATTATATTCTTTATTTCTTTTATAAACTTCTTTATAGTCTTTTACTTCTAGTTATAACTGTCGGTTCGTCCCGTCCAAGATCAGCTCAATTGGATTGGGAACAGGCTAATCCGACAAGCCTATAATATAAGGCACAAAAAGGATCTATATTTAATTCCTAAATATATATCTAATTGCTACAAAAGGGGTTGCTAGGGTCTAATATATATATACTCTCTTTATACATGCTCTAGAATATGTTATATATATTCTAGTACATATATATTAGAGCTAGAGGTTAGTAATATATCAGTTAATACTCTAGCCAATATACTGGCCAGTTTGTGACAGTGCTCAATTCCTCTATCTGTGACAGTGGTCAAAACCTGATATTGAGACTATCTCGCTAACTAGGTGCACCAGGCCTACAGGCAATATCAAGCATAGAGAAGGAAAGAAGAAGAAGCCAAAATCTGCCTTGCTGGGAGGCCCTTTGTATGCTTTCTGTATAAGGCCCCTTTCCTAATATAGTACTACTAGAAAGGCAGATCCTAATATAGCAATTACTAGGGTTATAGCCCTATCTTAGTATAGCTTTATAACAGGAAGCTCTATTATATAACTAATTATTCTATTAACTATTCTATCTTCTAATTAAGAGCTTAAATAGCTATAAACTATTATATTATTTTCTTCTTTATAAGATACTTATCTATAAGTATTTATTATTAGTATATTATTCTTTAATATATCTTTTATAAAATAGTTCTCCTCTATAGCTCTAAGCTATTCTTTAAGTATCTTTAGTTGTAAGAGAGTAGGTAGGAAGCGTGATAGTAAGATACGATTAGGCTCTGATTCGTGTCGAAGGTAGGATATGATTTATAAGGTAGCTATTCACTACTTTCCTTAAGCTTTTCTGAGTTATAGCTATCTATAATTAAATTGTGTGCGATTTAGGTAATAATTAATTAACCCTAAGGTAAAATAAGACATATAATATAGTTCTTATTATAAAGCTATTCTTTATCTTTAAGCTCTCTGCCTAATAGCTATTTTCTTATTTTAAAGCTAAGTTCTTATAGCTTTACCACTATAATATGTTTAAAATAGTTACTATAAAGAATTTTCTTTATAATTTATCAACTCTATATAGGGAGTAATAATATAATAATTTTATAGAATAGCTACTTTTAAATACTCTATTATATATTTTTTATTTTAATCTTATTTTTTAATTCTTCTTCTTCTTCTCTCTCTAATATTAATTTATATAGTAAGTATAAGCTCTCTTTAGCTTTATAATTATTTCCTTTGCTCTTTCTTTATTATCTTTAATAGTATAAATTCTATTGCCTTTTATTTTATTTTTATTACTTTATCTGCTATCTAATTTAAGATTATTATATAACTTATCCTTATTTTAGCTATTTAATATATTTTTATCTATATATTTTATATATATTTTAGCACCTTTAGTATATCTTATATATTACTTAGTTTAATAATAACTCAAATCTTTACTTCTTTATGCTAGATTATCTCTATAGTCTTTTTTCTTATCTTATTTAAATTACTTCTAGTATTATAATATATCTACTTTATTTAATATTATAGGATTTATTATTTTTATTTTATATTTCTTTTCTTTTTATATTTTAAGTAATATCCTAGTATAAACTAACTAGTGTAATTATTAAAATAAGCTCTTTATATAAGAAGAAATATTATTACTATTCTACTACTAAAATAGCAAAGGCTATTTTTAAAATCCTTAAATTATATACTAAAGTTATTTAAATCTCTTACTATAATCTTACTAATAAGTTTTTACTATTTAGAATGCCTATATTAAAGTTTATTACTATTAATTATAATATTAGTTTATCTTTAAAATATAATTAGCTTATAACTAGAGAGAAGTCTATTTTTATACTAAAGTAATTAATTTCTAAGTCTATAAAGATACTATTTTATCTTAGTAAATTAGATCCTAACCCTTTTATTAATAATAATATCTTTATTAAATTTTTAAACTAGGGTTCTATATCTTATAATATAAAATATAAGAAACTATAGATTATATAAGAATCTTCTAATCTATTTAAGAATTCTAATTTAGCACTAAAAAACTTAGTAAAGTCTACTAATTCAAAGTATTTAACTAAGCCTATTAATTTAAAGAATTTTTATATAGTTTACCTAACTCTCTATACTAATTATATCTATAGTATTATATAAAAATTATTTACTACTTATATATATTATTATTAGGACTTTATATATAAAATATAAACTAGAATTATTAATAAGCTTTATTTAAAGTATAGCTAAAAGTACTTAAAATTTTATAAATTAATAAATTCCTTGACCTATTTTAATAGATTATACTAATAGTTTATAGATTCCTTCTAATCTTATTTTAGATATACAAACTATATATAATACCTATAATTTAGAAGAGTATATTAGTTAGATCTTATAGATAGCCTCTAACCTTATTTTAAAACTATCTAAATAAAGATTAGATTATTAAAATATAAAGTATAAATAGTCTATAAATAAATCAGAGATTAGATTATCTATTTATTCTGTTTTTATAGATGGTTCTATTCCTATCTCATAGTACTCCACTACTATTAGCCTCTTTAGTTTAGTTAATAGTAATAAGGAGCTCCCACAGGAACTTCATAACATTATTTCAGGTATTATTAGCAAGTGGGTTGGGTACATTTCATTCCTCTTTTGTTCTGGTTTTTGTTTGCTAATTCCATATAGTCTCCATCACGGTGTGTAGTTTCTCCTCGGTCCAGACGAACTTAGCATTCGCCTCTTGATCTGCCTTTGATCCCTTCCAAGTCCATTCATGACCCTTGGTCATGTTGGTAAGAGGTGCAGCAATTTATGAGTAACCCTCTATAAAATAGCAGTAGAAGTTTATGAATCTAGTGAATTAGAGGACTTCTTAGATATTTTATAGTATAGGCCAATCTTAAATTATAGTAACTTATTCTAGTTCTATATATATGCCTTCTAGTAATATAATATATCTAAGGAATTAAATCTCTATTTCCTTAAAGATATATTTTAATAGTTTAATATATAGCTTATACTATTATAGCTATTCTAATACCCACTGTATATTATTTATATATAATAATTTATTTTATAAATAGATAATAATATTATCTAGATATACTATATAATAGATATTAAGTAGATTAGTTAATATATAATTTATATATACCTAGAATATAACTAGCATATTTACAAGATTAAATAGCATAATAGTGTACTTATAGTGCCTATAACATATATAAAATATAGTTTTCTATTTATTACTATCCTTAATCTAGATATAGTAATATATATCTCAAAGATCTAGTTAGATATAGATTCTAGCCCTAGCTAAGCAATTAATTATCTTACTAATAAGAGGAAGTAGGTAATAATTCTTAATTATAATTATATTTAATTCTTAATAATTAATATAAAAATATAAGCTACTATCTTTCTTTAGAACAAAAAGAATAAGAGCTTCAGTAAAGTTCTTTAATTTATAAATCTAACCCTTAGCTAGATTTGTTATAAGATACTTTTATAATACTTCTAATTTTTTTAAACTAAGATAGTATAGTAACTAGTATAGAGAATCCTTACTTAACTTAATATTAATAGTATAGTTATATTCTATATAAGGGGGTAACTCTATAGTATATTCCTCTAAGAATATATCTATAAAAAGCTTTATATATTCTAAAAGCTCTTTACCCCCTATTATAGCTAATAAGCTTGTAGCTTTAATAGATAATATATTAGATTTAATAATATAAGCTTATACCCCATCTAGTAACTCTCTCTCTATTTTATACACTAAGATGACTTTAGGCATACTTAGACTACAAGATTTAGTTAGATCAGCTTCTTAATATTATATAAAACTATTTTAGAAGTAATAATACTTTAATATAATTACTATAAATATTTTATCTTAATAATACCATTCTCTCTAGACCTAGAAAATATCTAGATTAGTTATAATATGTTATAGGATACTAAGAACCAGGTTATATTTTATTATATTAATAATATAATATAATAGTAATATCTTTCCAACCTTATCCCTAGAATCTAGTATTATTATATCTAGTATAGCCTTTCCTTACATAGCAATCTTATGCCCATCAATAGCTTTAGCCATTACCACACGTACTATAAGCTAAATCTTATTTTAATAAACCCACAATTTACTAATAAAATTACTATTAGCTGCTCTATTAATTAGTATAAGAGCCTTTACTAATCCTTACTCTATTTTAATATATATATAAATAGATATATAAAGCCTGTATTTTTATTATATATTTTATAAGGAAAAAAGCATAGTAGTATTAAAGGCTTAGTCTATAAGTTATTTCTAAGATATCTACTTTAGCTTTAACTCAGGATTCTTACCTTAGCACTTAATCTTAATGTGACAGCCCTTTCGGCTCGTGGCTAAACGGTGGCATGGTTGACAGCGTGGTTGGCCATATGACGGAGCTTCCCGTCATGAAGCTATAGCCAGATAGGGCTGTAACCCTAGCAACTGCTATATCGGGAACTGCCTTCCTGGCGGTACTGTATTGGGAAAGGGGCTTCGCACACAGAGCATATAAAGGAGCTCTTAGCGGGTGGATTTTGGCTTCTTCTTCTTTCCTTCTCCATGCTTGATATTACCTGTAGACCCAGTGCACCTAATTAGCAAGATAGTCTTAATATCAGGTTTTAACCACTGTTATATAATATCAAGCATCATGTTTTTCTTCATCTCTTGTACATTAGTATAGCAGACCTTTTTAGTGTCTAGCTCTGATTAAGAGCTCTTTCTTTTTCTTCTTTTCTTATTCTAGTACGCTTGTATAGCAGGCCTCCTTAGTATCACGCTTGAGCTAGAGGTTGTTTTCTTTCTTCTCCCTTTTACCTCTTTTTCTCTATTACTATTTCTTTTTTACTTTTTTTATAATGTTGGACCTATTATGCAAGATAGTAAAGCTAAGTCTTATTGATATAGAAGTATTAAAAGCCTAGAAGCAGCCTGGTAGAGATAATGAATGTATATCTTAATATCTAATTATAGAATAAAATGATTTCTTATTTATAGGATTGGATACTATAGATATAATAGACTCTTTAAATTAGAATAAGTTCTATTAACTCTATATAGAGTATTTTAATAAGCTTTTCAAGGGCTTATATAATTATTTACAGAAGCTATAGTTATAGGCTAGGATAGCTAAGGAATATAATAATAATAGAGTTATAGAGAAGCAGCTTGAGTAGATCAATATATTAAAGAAATATATAAAGGACTAGTAGAACACTATAGCTAAACTAATTATTAAATATAATAATATGCTCATTTATATATATAAACTAGCTTATAAAGATATAACTTTTATTATCTTAATAAGTTAGAAGAAATCCACTAAGCTCCTTAATAAAAAATGTTTTAGTAATAGTAATAATCTAAAATTTACTTCTTAATTAATTAATATTAAGAATAAGTTAGAAATAAATATTAATTACTATTCTACTATACTAACTTATATATAGTATATTAAGAGTATATATAAAGGAGCTATAGTAGAGTATCTTATACTCTATCTTTAGAAGAGTTTACTAGAATACTACTATAATACTAGCAAGATAATTAAATATCTTAAGATAATCTATTATAATGCTAATAATATTACTAAGGCTAAGTATAAGTTGTACTAACTGTACATAAATGATACTAAATTTTAGGATTTTTTTTTATAGTTTATGCTTAAGGCTTAAGAATTAGAGCTACTATCTTCTTAATAGAAAGATAAGCTATATAAATATTTATCCTTTAATATATAGTACTAATTAGTACAAATAAATTATAATAAGGATATATTATATTGCAATTTTATTAAAGAATATCACTAAACTATAAACTAATTAGAGATTATTATTAAGAATAAGAAATATATATTAAAGAATTATAGGAATAAGAGTAGTAATAGTAATAGTGCTAGTAAGAATAATAAGAAGAATAAGTTAGGATTAAATAAGCTAAAGAATGATAAAAATATAGCTAAGATTCTATAAATAAAGAAGAAGTAGCTTATTGCTAAAAGAAAGTACTTCTACTATAAGATGTTAGGATATATAGCTAGTAAATATAAACTTAATAAAAAGAATATCTTTAATCTTAAGGCTTTAAAGGTAGTAAAAGAAGCTAATATAGAAGAGAACTTAAAATTAAAAAATAATAATATTTAGAAAAAGTCTTCTTTCTAAATAAGATCTATATTACTAATATATTAGATTTATCTTAGTTAATTAGTAATAATAAAGAAAGTTTAACTATATCTATTTAACTAGCTAAAAATAAATTATTAATTTTAATTAAAGTATTAATAAATATTAAAGCTAATAATTTTATATTCCTAGATCTTTTCTTAGCTAAGAAGCTTACTTAATATTTTAATTATTATATTATCTCTTTAAAGAAGCTATACTAAGTAAAGGGCTTTAATAAGAAAATAAAGAATATAATTACCTATCTTATAATATTATTATTAGTTATTAATTAATAGATTATATATAATCTCCCCTTCCTAATTATTTAACTTAGAAAGTATAATATAATATTAAGCTATATATAGTTGAAAAAATATAGTATTATAATTAACTATAACTATTATTAGCTATTATAGCTAGAGGAAGTCTCTTTAAAAGAGAAGATTTAAGTAAAGCAGTTTATACTACTGCCTAAGAAGCTATTCCTATATAATTATAAGATAAAGATCTCTTACTAGAAGAATATAGAATAGTAGAATAAAGTCTTTAATTAATATAATATTGTAAAGCTAAGTATATTAATCCTTTAATTATATAAAAGAATCTATTAATAAAGTCACAAATATAAGCTAGATCATATAAAGAAAAAGTTAATAAAAGCCTTTATTAAATCCTCTATTATTAATATAGCCCCTATTACTATTTAAGAGCTAAAGTAAGTTTATTTTAAGAAAAAATATCTAAATATAGATATTATAGTAATTAAAGCTTTAGACTTTCTTTAAAATATAAAGAATAAAAAAATTAAGATCTTCTTAACTAGTATTAATAAGATTAAAAAGGCTATTAAAGATAAACTTAGTATAATTAAGGTAAAAAAGAAAAAGAAAATAAGATAATATCTCCTAGAATAGTATTATAAATTTATTAATATCTTTTTTAAAATTAAATCTAATAAGCTACTAGAATAGAAGGAGTATAACTATAAGATTAAGTTTAAAAAGGAGATTAAGTTTAGTTACTATCCTTTATATTAAATAATAGCTAAGGAGCTTTAAGCTATAAAGGACTATATTATAGAGAATCTAGAGAAAAATTTTATTATATTAAATAATATATTATATATCTTACTAATCCTAATAACTAAGAAGCCTAGTAGAGGTCTTCATTTTTATATAGATTATTAATATCTTAACTTACTCACAAGGAAAGATTATTATCTATTACTATTAATTAATAAGGTATTTAAGTAAATTAGTAAGGTAAAGATCTTTATAAAACTTAATATATAATAAGACTTCTATTAAATCCATATATATTAAGATTCTACTAATCTAACAATATTCTATTGCTATTATAGAACCTTTAAGTATAAAGTTATACTATTTAGACTAACTAATAGCCTTATAACATTTTAGAGATTAATAAATAATATCTTTATTAATTATTTTAATAAATTCTTAATTATATTTATTAATAACCTACTAATTTATAGCAAGAATATTATAAAGTATAAAATTTATATTTATATAGTGCTTTAATGGCTCTAAGATATAGGATTATAGGCTAGTATTAAGAAATATAAATTTCATATAATAATAATAAAATATCTTAGCTTTATTATTATATCTAAGAGTATTAAAGTAGACTCTAAAAAAATTAAAGTAATACTCTTCTAAAAGATGCTAATAATAATATAAGAGATATAGTTATTCCTAGATTTTTATAATTTTTATTAGAAGTTTATAAAAGAGTATAGTAGAATTATAAAGTTATTATACTAGTTTACTTAATAAGATATTCTCTTTATATAAATAAAGCAATATAGGAAAGCTTTTAATTACTTAAAAATAATACTAGTATTAGCACTTATCTTAATATATTATAATCTAAATTAGTTAATATATATAGAGATTAATATATTAGATTTAATAGTAGCAGTAATACTCTCTTAGCTTTATAAGGATAGAGAATAGCACCCTATAGGATATTACTTATTTATAATAATAGACTCTAAGTATAATTATAATATCTATAATAAAGAGATATTAGTAATTATTTAAGTATTTTAAGAATAGAGACTAGAGCTACTTAGATTAAGATAAAAAGAGTATTTTAAAGTATTATTAAACTATTAAGCTCTAGAATATTTTATAATAATTAAGGCCCTAACTACTAAGCAAGTATAATAGTATAAATTACTATAGGAATTCTACTTTATATTATAATATTAATCTAGAAAAGTGAATATACTAGTAGATATATTTATATAATAGAGAGATAATAGAGCTAAAAATCTTAATTACTACAATCTAATAATATTACTATAAAAGGTCTTTAATAACTAGATTATAGCAGAAATAGCCTTTATAGACTTAAATAGTATTATTATAGATACTAATATTATTAGATAAATATTTAATATAAATAAGAGAGTTATTATAATAAAAGACACTAGTAAAAGAGTGAACTAGAAAGATTTAAAATAATATATTTAAGAAAGAAGATTATTATACTAAGGTCACTTATATATCTTAAATAAGATAGACTTCTATATATAATTATTAGATAAGATATATTAATTGCTTTTAATAGCATACCCTAATTAAGATAAGATAAAGAAGCTATTCAAAAAATACTTTTACTAAGAATTATAAAGTAAGAATATTAAAAGCTATATTAATAATTATAAAACTTATAGAAGAACTAATATTTAGAGAGATTAGACCCCTAGTATATTAAAACTATTACCTATCCCTAATTAATTATAGCAACACTTATTAATAGACTTTATAGAGTTTCTAATAGACTATTATAGCTTTGATATAGTATTTATAATAGTTAATTATCTAAATAAGTATCTAGTTTCTATACTATATTATAAGGATATAGTAACTACTAAGAAGATAGCTAGATTATAGATTTAGTATATCTTTCTATAGATAGGATTATCTAATAGCATTATCTTAGACTATAAAGGGTAGTTTATATTAGAATTCTAGAATAAGATATACTAAGTATTATAAATTAAGATTAAGTTATCTATAGTATAATATATATAAATAGATAGTTAAATTAAGATTATAAATTAATACCTTTAGTAGTATCTATAGCTTTATATAAACTTTATTATAGATAATTAATTAGAGTACTTATCTATTATTAACTTTATAGTATTAGCCCTATCTTAAGCCTTAGTAAGTATATTACTATTTATAATTAAAAAAGGATATTAGTTCTAAATATTATTTAATTAAACTACTCTAGCACTACTATAGAAGTTAACTCTTAATAAAAAGGATATATAGGTATAGACTAAGAGATTATAGAAGGTTTAAAAGTTTATAAAAGAAAATATAAAGTAAGCTTAGGACTATTAAGCCAAATAGACTAATAAAAAATATTAACTAATAAACTTCTTAATTAGAGATATAGTATATATTATAAATAAGAAATAGAATATAGATTATCTAAATAGAAAACTAAAGTATTAGTAAGAGAGATCTTTCCTTATTATAAAATAGATAGAATATACTTTTAAACTTAAATTACTAAAAGGATTAAATATATATCCTATATTCTTACTAGAGAAGTTATATTTAACTATCTTAATAGAACTACTCTTAGAATAACTAGTAGATAAAAGACCTAAATTAAAAATTAATAGGTATTTAAAATAGAAAGTTAAATAAGTAGTTACATTATATATCTAATAGAAGAAGCTTTATTACTAAATAAGCTAATTAGGCTATGACCTTGATTTAAAGTAGTATCTAATAAGCTATTTAAAAAATATACTACTAGTATTATAAACTTTCTATGCTATTAATCTAGGAGTAAATAGACTACTAAAAATGCTTAGAGAATAGCTTAAGGCTATAGAGGAGGATTATTTTATAGAGGATATATTAGAGGATAATATGCTAGTAATAAGCGCTTATGGACAAGCACCTTATGGAAGGGGGGGTAATATAATAGCCCTTTTGGCTTGTAGCTAAATAGTGGTATAGTTGACAGCATGGTTGGCTATATGATAGAGCTTTCTGTCATGAAGCTATAGCTAGATAGGGCTGTAACCCTAGCAACCACTACATTGGGAACTGCCTTCCTGGCGGTACTGTATTAGGAAAGGGGCTTCGCACACAGAGCATATAAAGGAGCTCTCAGCGGGCGGATTTTGGCTTCTTCTTCTTTCCTTCTCCATGCTTGATATTGCCTGTAGACCCAGTGCACCTAGTTAGCGAGATAGTCTCAATATTAGGTTTTGACCACTGTCACATAATATCAAGCATCATCTTTTTCTTCATCTCTTATATATTGTATAGCAGACCTTTCCAGCGTCTAGCTCTGATCAAGAGTCCTTTCTTTTCTTACCCTAGTACGCTTGTACAGTAGGCCTTCTTAGTATTATACTTAAGCTAGGGGTTATCTTCTTTCTTCTCCCTTTTATCTCTCTCTCTCTATTACTATTTCTTCTTTACTTTTTTATGATGTTAGACCTATCTTATAAGATAGCAAAGCCAAGTCTTATTAATATAGAGGCATTAAAAGCCTAGGAGCAGCCTAGTAGAGATTATAAATATATATTTTAATATCTAACTATAGAATAGAATAACTCTTTGCTTATAAAATTAGATACTATAGATATAATAAACTCTTTAAATTAGGATAAATTTTATTAACTTTATACAGAGTACTCTAATAAGCTTTTTAAAAGCTTATATAATTATTTATAGAAGCTATAATTATAAGTTAAGATAGCTAAGGAATATAATAATAATAAAGTTATAGAGGAGCAGCTTAAGTAGATTAATATATTAAAGAAATGTATAAAGGACTAGTAAAATACTATAACCAAACTGATTACTACTAGAATAGTAGGACCTGCGAAATTGCGGTCTAAAATGACCGCTACTGTAGCTTCATACGGCAGCATTTCCACGCACCGTGACGCCAGAACCGGCCGCCGCTTTAACGGCTCCTCCCGTGAGTCGTCCCTGATTCGCTGCCAGCCCCTTTAGTCAGTGATGTTACGAAACCAACTTGCATGACACTAGGCAGAGCCTAGTACCGTTCGGGAAGGGCGTTTGGCTATAACAGCTAACACCACGGCCAGTCATTTCCACGACTGTACACGAGGGCAAGGTCGGGACACGTGACCGTATACACCGAAAGCGACACTGGAGGTGTAGAAGAAGGTGTATACCGGACAAGGGACGACTATTGGATATACACTCGGGTATACACCAGAGCTGTAGGAGAAAGTGTAGGAAATACGAACTACATAAGCACGCTCGTTTACCATGTATTTAATTGTTCATAGCTCTTTAATCTAAGTCACTTGATATCAGACTTTGACAGTGAGAGTCAGCAAGGCATTCTAACTCGTACGGGCACCAGGCTATACGGGGGATCTCTTCTATCTTAGTTACGTTAAGACTCCCAGTTCGATTATTGTTACTTTGTTTACTCAAATCCTTTGTGTGGTTCAACCAAGCCTAGCGTACCTCAACACAACACTGTTTAACTAAGGTGGATCCAGGTCCGTGACAAGTGATCTGTTTGGACTCACTGGTCGTGATCCGATTCTATGCAATTCATAACAGTATCAAGATCGCCCCGGCTATGGTACCTCTGCGGCCAGATCCAGCGCCGGCTCCTTCTGACCAGCCTGTTCGCCCACTGTATAAAATGGCACCGACTCCCCCTTCTCATCCATTCTTCTACCAGCATCCGCTCTCCTCCCCTTAACCCTCTCCTCTCCCAAGTCTCCTCAAACCCACACTGAAAACCCGTTCCCATTCCCATTCCTACACCTATTCTCATTGCCTTATTCTATTGGTTCTCTACCATACTCTCTATTCCTATGGAATCGCCTCCTCGTCCTCCTGCCAACCCCGAAGAGCATCAACACTGGAGGGACCCAATCCTCTGTGAAGAAACGCGAGCCAGGCTCGAATACTATCGAAGTTTGGGATGGCTCCCACCCAACCACAAGCCCAAGACCCTGGAAGGGATCGCCGTAGTCGAACGGTACTGGCGAAAGTAAGCACCAGCCCCTTGAACCCTACTCAACATGGTCCAGAGGTAACTGATGGCCTATAGCTATTGCACCCAGTCACAGCAGGAATATGAAAGCTACCTTCTCAAAGAGGACCAGGCAATCTATATGACCTTTTTTGATTGGATGTACAAAAATTCCCGTGAAAAGCGTCTCCAGTCATACGATGAATACTGGCGGCGTCTCAAACAGTATTTCAGCCTGTTCGCCCGACGGCGCATGGGCGAAGAAGTCCAGGAACAGATGCGACGGGTACGCCATTCTCTAGTCACTCTGCTATATACACCACTAACGGTGAGCCTAGTTTCTCAACCAACGATTCCCCGCCGAGCGCGAAATCTCTCGACAGATGAAGTCAAAGAGTACGCTCAGCATCGACGCTTTCAGTGTTCTCTACCGCCACCATTGGGTGTACTCACGATTCTTCCGTCATGGGAGCATGCTGCTCCAGTTCGGCACGATCCTACTCTGGTCCTCGATCACGGGAACCCGACCTGGTATTCTGCTCCCGCAGAAAGCCTACCTACCCAACAATACGTCCCTGGGAAAACGAAAACGGGATCCGACCTTTCAAAGTGACATTCCCCAGTACCTGCCCGCCAAGGCCAACGTCCTTCCAGATTCGGTGTGTTATGAAGATATCGAGCTCTTCTATCTCAAAGACCCGAATGGCAATCGTGACGTGCTATGCGCCATCATCGAGTTTCGCAACATGAAAGGTCGGCCTGAGGGTGCCGATGGGTAAGAACGATCACTACAGGCCCTGGAGCTCTACAATGCTAAAGCCAACCCACAGCACCAGGTTTTTCATGCATTGTGATTATCAGTCAGCATATTGCCCAATACAGCAAATCGTCTCATATGCATTTCGTGACAAGGCTTTTGCCAATACTGCATTGACACCAGAACTGATATGGCGACTCCGGGTACCCGATCACCTTTATTCTCTCCCACTGCAGTGGAAACCCGAGGTACGACGTACCCCTCTCCTTCGGCAGGTCTACCAAACACAATACGGCCTCGAACTTCACCCATCTCTGCCGATGTCATATGCTGCCACCCGAGAAGCGATGCGGGAGTTAGGTCGGGATGCCAAGTTCGAGGGCGATCTTACATTGTACATTCATCGGCGCTGGGCTGCGAACGAGGTGAACCGTAAGTCGGAAACTCTCTAATGTGAGATCTGTAAAGATCGTTTGGCATCTAACATGCTTTTGCAGGGGAATTCACGAGCCAGGAGCGGAAAAGGGTGCTCGGTCAGTCCGGTGACGCGGTCTTTGAGATGCACTACCAAAGCCAATTTATTGAACGCGACCTTCAAAAGGTAGTGCTCTGCCGGCCACCTCAGGATAGTCTCGTCCGGGCCGCTGGGAGCATGCTCCGGAAACGGGATCCGACCGCCCCCTCCTCTGAATTGACCGAAAAGCAGCGTCGCACGATTTGCCAGGACCCACGGATTGTAGAGCTCAGGCAGGCTAAGCGAGAGGCCATGGAGGAGATGCGGTCCCTTGCTGGGACCAAAAAGAAAGCCCGACAGACTTTCCCGCATCTCTACCAGAGGCATGAATCGCTTTGCAAGGAGCTTTCTCAGTTGCGGAAAAGGTTAGCCAAGAACACCAAGGAAACCGCCAGGAAAGATCACTTCTATAATGCGCCTATTCTTGAAGTCGACAGACAGATCAAGCGACTTCTTGGTCAGGCCGATCCTGAGGATAGCGACGTCGACAGCCCCGACAAGAAGGACTGGGAGCTTCCCACCCCTACATACATCTTCCCGGAGCGGGAACGGCTGGTTGAGAACTATTATGGTCCGGACGCGGAGAACTACGAAGAGGATAAGCTTCTTGCAAGACGTATCCAGGTAACTAAAGATATGGTTGCGCTCAGTACCCTCTGTGAACCGAGCCGTCGGGGGAATCGGGTCAACTGGAATTTCGACGATCACGAGTCGGCAGAACCGGAAAAGCCATGCTGCCTCGAAGAAACAACGCCTGACTGTCCGACGGATATTTGCATCATCTGTTACGGTCTGTCCCGCCGTTCAACGTCTAATCCGCCTCCGCGCCGATTTCCTTCTAAGCGACAAGATTCTCTCCGGCGCCATCTCATCGATTGCCACCTCGCCAAAGCCTACGATGGAATCAGCTGCACCTGGAAGATGTGCCATGATGTTTCAAAGTTCAATAAGGCCACTGATTTCTTGATTCATGCTATAGAAGTGCACGCATACGATATTAAAATCCAGCGAAAACATCTTCCGCCATGGCAGCTTGCTAGTGGCTGTGAAGATTCATCTTTCGATGATTCAGATTCCTCTTCTGAATCCGATCGCCATTCCGGCATAGATACTCCCGCTTCCTCTATTGGCTCTGAAATGGTGAATATTGACCCTCGCTTGATTGAATCTGGTCTTGTCCACTCCACGAAGTGCCCGATCCGTCGGTCGAAGAGATTGCAAATATCTGTATAAATGTAATCCTGCCTGATTTATGGTATGATATGAATGATTTCCAGGCCTTTTCCTCGTCTTACCTGTTTTAGTTTGCTTTTGTATACTATAGCAAGGGCGACTATTCTGTTGTCTGGTCAATGAATTGTGGAAGATGATTGGCATTTATTCGTTGTGGAGCCTTGGTTTTTCAAAGTAGTTAACTAGTCGATGTGGATCCCGCCTTAGTCATCCAAATCCTCTGGCGGATTGTGTGACGTCATACATACAAACGCGAATGTCAACACATCTATTCAACTTTAGACGCAGTAGACGACATGGACGTTGGTGTAAGCACCCAATCATCTGGTTTTGACAGGCATGATTCTTGATTGAGATTGGGCACAATCCAAGAATCGAGTGTCACAGGTTTATTGAGTCGCATCATACAAGCTGATAAATTAAACGGAATGTAAACAGACGACTAGGCAGAAAAACTTTACCTCGATTAAAAGGAGCGGTCTTTAGAACTTCCCGAGTAAACTTATTGTGATCGGGTTCTTCGGTCCACCATTTCCAATACATGTAACCTTGAATACAATGTGGTGACCCGGTGGCCATTTCGAGTAATGCTAGGATCAACCGAAATATGAGAAAGATTCGAGAGTAGTTGGGAAAAAAGGTTATTCACTCAACTGAAGTTGAGACTCTCCTCAATTTTTAGAAGATGTATGACACACAGCTGATCGTCTAGAAGATTCTCCAGACATTGATGTCTTCGGGTGTTCCTGGAGTGAACAGCAGCGTAATCTTGCTAATTCGACGACGCCGAGTATGAGCTAGTCTCGTGATTGGCCTAGATGGACGTGAATCTCTTGAAACAGAACAGAAGCCCAATCTCTCACATGACGGACTGGCTAGATAAATACCAGAGGCTTCCCACGGTCTTCGTTCTCTCCTTTTCTTCTCAGGCCTTTCTCACAACATGGAAATCATCAGTATTTATGCCATCACGGCCGGTGGTGTTTTTGTCGCTCTTTTCCTGATCAGTATTCTTCCGTATTTGTATCAATTAGCCAAGAGCCTTGAAGTGTACATTTCTCGTTATTTGATTTTTCCATTCTTTCTCCGTCGCCATCGCTTCGTTGGCCCATGGACACGTGGGGCTGTATTAATTCACCTCCTCTATACTGGGGCCAATTTGTTCTGTCTCTGCTTCGGTGTCTCTTCGCCAACAGAATTTGCAGATAGATCAGGGACTCTGGCTGTGGTCAATATGGTCGCTTCATATACGGCGGGACACGTGAGCTTCTCCTCGGATATATTGAGTATTTCTCGCCACACATGCTTCCAGATCCACCGGGGCACTGCTTGGATGGTGAGCGGTTTGTTAGTTCTACATGTTGTCCTAATTTCCACTATCCGGAGAGGTCTCTCATTGGATCGAACGAGCAACCTTTTCGCACTCACTGTAAGTTGTTGACCTCTTCCTGCATATCGTCTCTGATTTGAAAATAGGGGGCCGGATGTGTAGTGGGACTCGCAGTCTTTGCACTGCCGTACATTCACCGTCACATCTTCGAAGTGTTCCTTCGAACCCATCAGGTCCTTGCATATATTCTTTTATATGCGACGTGGCGGCATGTTGGATCTGACAATCGCCTTTCAAGGATTTGTATCATTACTACATTTGTGTTGCTTTCAATAGCACTTCTACTACAGCTTGGCTTCCTGATCTATCGGAATAAAATTTTTTCGTTGCATGGATGGCCTCAGGCGCGGGTTTCCTGTAACCGCCCGAAAATCGAAGGCAAAGATGATTCTGATGTAATCATTCAAGTTCGTGTGGCCCTCACACGACCGGCAAGGATTGAAGCGGGACAGTACATCAATTTGTGGATGCCTTCGGTGACCTGGTGGTCATGGGCACAAGTACATCCATTCATGGTCACCTCGTGGTCTCACAGCGCCCAGGAGGCGCTGGACATACTGATTCAGCCTCGGCGTGGGTTTTCCCGCGAATTACTAAACCATGCCCGTGCGGCTCCACAGGGATCTGCTTCGTTGCGCGCGTTGATCATCGGACCACATGGCATGAGTGAAAACGTCGATCGTTATGAGAGTGTTGTGCTCGTGGCAAGTGGCTTTGGTATCGCAGCTGTCATTCCTTATCTCAAAAAGCTCGTGTACAGCTACAACACCTCAACATCCCGAACGAGAAGAGTGCATCTTGTCTGGGAGATTGAGACTCTTGGTGAGTACCATGACTTAAGTTAAACTTACGCTAACATGTGAAGATATCGCGATCGCAGTGCAAGCAACCCTGAATAGTCTACTAGAAGATGACATCTTAAAGAGACGTTACGTAAGTAGCATATTCCTCGTTTGCTAGTGCAATCAGGTGCTGACATATTGAGTGCTGGACTAGATCTTGACCATCTCGATCTACGTGAAATCCGACCAGATCATTGGCGACGTGATGAAATTCGGGAACCACGACCGAGCTGTTGTTTACAACCGAAGTGCAAACTATGATCAGATTCTGCATGCGGAAGTGTCTGGAGAGCTCATTGAGAGACTTCCAAACGCCCAAGAAGAGAAGGGAGAGGTATTAGTAATGGGTATGTGCCACCTGAGAGAGAAAATTCCATCTATTAATGAACTTCTAGTAGCAGCATCCAGTCTGGTCCGCGACCAGATTCGATTAATCCTTCGAGCCTATGTACACCAGAAAGTGAAAATGGCTATTCTTGAGTATCAGCCTTGAGCCGTTATTCAGTAACAGATGAAGTCATTCTTCTTGCTAGTCTATATAGATATTGCTTATTTGTTCTAGCTCAAGAAGCCCTCAACCTTTTTCAACTATCTACCCTTTAGAAAAATTGTAGCTTGACTTCGATTTGAAACTACTGTCCAAAGAGAAGACACTAGATTGCTAACTAAAATATGCCTCCACTCAAAATACCATCCTGGCTAAGATGGAATCCTTCCCCCCGGCCCCGGGCCTTGCGACTCTTGCATGTCTCATTAAATGTGTGACTAATGTAACACCTCATGAGGACGACGTCCGTCTTATGAATGGCGCGTTCTCCAGGGCATTCGCTTGGATCTCCCAAATTCTGCGTCCTAGGCTGATCAGCCGGGTGCCAAATTCCTTCAGAAGAACCTCAACATCTGACATATCCAAATGAATCGCTTCACAATTATCATTATCGGTACCGAACGTTGCAATCTTCCATTGAACTTTCCATCTTTCAATCGCCGTCTTTGCATCTTCAGAATCAGCTCTGATATTGGTTGCCAGCATATAGAAGGAGGACCGTTTGGCGTGGTATTTCGTATGCTTGAACAACTGCACTGAAGCAAACTTGTCGAATGTATACAGGAGCTGCACCGTAGCTAGAGCCTCGACTTTATGTAGGAGGACAATCATCGTTCCTCCCGGATTCAAGTGATCGAGTGCAAGAGTCAGTTGCGCAAGACTTAACCTACTTGCTTCTGTACGCTCTCGATAGCTAGCCCGGTCATGATTGCGAAGCACTTGACCGTCACATATTATAAGATCAAAGGACTGTCTTGGGTCGAATTGACTCGGGAGGAAATTTCTAGCATCCGGATGTTCGTGTGGAATGCTTGGTAGCCCCATATCCTCTGCCAACATTGTAACATCAAGAAATTTAAGAGTAACATTGGGACGCTTGGGTAGAAGGACCGAGTGCCCTCCATTTATTTTCGGTAAGCTGAATGCCAATGCTTGAGCTTGAGGGTTACAGCTGAGTGCTATCGCGAGAAACCCTCCCGGTGCCATGCACATGTCTAGGACAGAGCTGCCATCCTGGGAGCGGTTCTTGATGTGAAAGACTCCAGTCACTTGATGCATATCACATGCGATGGTTTTCATCATTTTATAAAATTGTTTAGCCGTCTTATTATCCGCGTAGTCGGCAGCCTGGCGCTGTTTTTCGAAGAATCGATCGCCTTCTGGATTATTCCATCCCTATTACTAGTCACTTCATGGTACTGTTTGAAAGTACTAAATTGGGCTTTGACCTGTTCGCGCAATTCAGATAATTTTCTGAACTCTGGAACTTCTTTCAAGAGGTACTCGACGATCACCCTAGAAGGAGTGTGGGCGTTGTCTTTGAAGCGGCTTAGACTATTCTCGGCCACCGGAGCATCGCCGATTTTGGTCTGAAATCTTTGATCTTCCATGATTGAAAACAGAAAAACCACGGAATAGG
Organism: Talaromyces verruculosus; assembly: GCA_001305275.1. Taxonomy (NCBI): domain Eukaryota; kingdom Fungi; phylum Ascomycota; class Eurotiomycetes; order Eurotiales; family Trichocomaceae; genus Talaromyces; species Talaromyces verruculosus. The sequence goes on from LHCL01000165.1 coordinate 23,269, forward strand.
AAAATTAAAAATCTATAGAATTCAATGACAGCTTCTAAGGCACATCAGAAGAGGGGTTCTACATACTGATGCCCAGTCAAGTTAGGTTGATTTCACTAGATATCGTCCACAGTAAAGTGGGATCACACCCAATGATGGATCGACACATCATCTATCGATAAGTGCGGGGGTGTAGGTGATTGGGGAACAAGGCTGCGTGCGCCTGGTGAACAGCTAGACCCTTGGCTTCCTCTCAGAATAAAAGTCTCAAAGACAAACTGTCTCCTCAAATCTTCTCTCAATACTAGTTTATATCACAGTATTTACTTTTACCTAGATTCATGCTTTCTCATATCGAACAATGATGGTGGATTACAGCAGTTCCAAAAATGTACCGATTCTTCGGAATTACTATGAAGGAGGACTATCCACGAGTTCTTCCACTATGCCTAACGCCTATGATGAAAATGAACACCAAATAATTAGTAATGGCCTAGGATTACGGGTCAAGGAAGTCGAGCAGAAAAGCGGATCGAAGAAGGAACCCACTGCCATGGATCCTTGTCGATCAACGAGCTCGATGGAGAAACAAGCTTGTGAAGAATCCGCGGTTGTAGAGGACGAAAAAAGCAGAAGCGGCGCTGGTATCGCGGTGAGAAATGACGACGATCGAAGATTGCACGTATTTACATTTGATGGAGCCGACGACGTTCACGAGCTAGAGTGGAAGAATGAAGAGGCTGATCGGAAGACTAAGGAGCTTGTTAGTCAAATCGAGCAATGCGAGCTTACTATAGACGATTTACACAAGCAAATAAACGGTCTCAAAGCAAGAGAAATTAGGCTCATACAATGCAACGATGAGATCAAAGAGGATCTCGCTGATCAGATCAAAGACTTGCGTGAGAAGCTCCGAGAAAGCAAGCTTCGGGAACGAGAACTCCAAGCGCAACTTGAACGCAGCCGCCAGGTCAAAGAAGATCTTCGAATAGAGCTTGAGGAAACTAAACTGAGAGCCATTCAACAGCTTCGTCAAAGCGAAGCTAGGGAGCGTGAATCCGATTTACTACAGCATACAAGAAGAGAGCAGAGACAGCTGTCACACGAACTACTGCAGCAGCTGGTCGAGGTGACCGTCGAGACTATTTCACAGCGAAACCCCCCAGCCGCCAATACGCAGCAAGTTATCTACCAGCGCCATCCGCGTGATGTTGATATCATCGCCCAACAGAATCACACAATATCTTACTTGGAGCAAGCAAATTACCATACGGAGCGAAAAGCTCGCCGGGCCAATTTACAGGCGGAATATTTCCGGAACGAGTTCATGGAGTCAAGTAAGAAAAAGCAACCGAGAGGCGAAAAAGTTATCGCGTTATCTAGACAGAGAGGCATCACGCAAGTACTCCTTTTTCTTGCAGCTAAAATGCCTGAAACTGATCATTGAATAGGAGCCTCTTAGCCTATACGCAAACGTAAAGAATCAGGAACAAATTCAAATCCATAGCATTCAAAGATCGTCCATGACAACTTCTAAGGCGCGTGGGAAGAGGGGTTCTGCATGTCGATGGCCGGTCAAGCTAAGTTGACTTCAGTTAGGCCTCGCGTCGATGGAAATGTGAGCTACGAATCAGGCTTACAGCTTTGTGGCGAGAATATTCGATAGAGTGACCAATGTCTATTTGATGGCCGGGGTTTTGTATGAAATTTCACAGGTGAATGAAGTTCGAAATCCAGCTAGCGATAGTTGATAGTTGATAGAGTACAAGATTGATTGCTTCCCGTTGTTCCCTTTTCCACTTTATGGAGTCCAGCTGACAATGATGTACCTACGTATTCATAAAGTGAAAGGGGGTAGCGCATGATTCAATGTATATTTTTGAAAGCAGTTCTATGGAAACCATAATTAAGCGTCGTAGTACCGATTCGAACTCTCCTAGGTTTGGTATTGCTACGGTTAAGTGAATTTATTGTCAAACCGAACTGGTCCTTCCGCAGCTCATCCAGGGGAGAGGCAACTGGGTGGGACACATGTCAGGCTTAGAATCTATAGACATCTCACTTGTGAAAGAGTGGCAACCTGGAAATTGTTTCTTTTCTTTCTTTCCTTTTTGTTTTTTGTGAGGCATTTAACACGTCAGATACGCATGAAAAATGGAAAATGATCCAACAAGTGGCGTTATAAAGCCGAGGGTGGGAGCGAACAAGGGTCACCGAAATACAGGTATGGCCAGCCTAATTGACTGGTCGTATAGTATGCAACCCACGCTGTTTTTTTGTACATCGGTCTCTCTGGCCTTTGGTCTGACCTAGATGCTATTGGTTACTGATAAGAATTGCTTCCTTGGTATGTTTGTGTAACGGGTCCTCCATTCCAAGATTGTGACAGGCCATCTAATGCCAGGCGAGAAGTCAATGGCAACTAAATAATGCCTACATCCTATTTTCTTCGTGCTCCAGAGCGATGTTGCTAACGATCAAATATAACGACGTCCTAGGTATAACCACACCAAAAGATCAAACAAAACCCTCTATCATGACTTTTAAGCAGTTGACTGAGATTTCACGAAGAGATCTAGAAGGCACAGCAGATGAAGCATCAGTGACTGATGTCTGCCATCTGTCCTCGTACAACTGGCTAGAGGCTCCTGAGCCTACAATTACCGTCCCGGGTTGCCCTCCACTTTGGTCTCCCCCTAAAGCTGCACGCAATGTGCCGAAGGACTCTGGTTTGATTTACATAGCGCAGAATGCCGCTCGTCATCCTAAATATCCGCTTGAACCACTGTTTCAGGCCTTATACATGGAGCATCCTTCGTTCGACCTGCAATCGGTTGATCTCATAACTGATCGAAATAACATTCGCAAACTTCTATCATTCGTCAATCCTAATATCAGCAAGAATGGGCTTGAACCTTTCACTATCCATGTTGAAGTCTTCAAAAACACCGTGATTTTCTGTCGTGCAGAAACTGAAACCAAGAAGTTCGTTCAACCTCATGAATTCATTGGTTACGGTCACGAATTCGAGAAGGCGTTCACTACCGATAAGATCGGTGGTAGTACTGGACATCATAGGCTTGTCTCCTATAGGTTTAGCAATATGAAGATCCTGGTACGGTATGAAACTGACGGATACATCGATAAACCCAAAATGGGCACATCCGGTACTGAAAGCGACGCCCTAGCCAGTATGATACAATCTTTGTCCCTCGACTCTGTATCTACCGCTTCTACTAGCTCCAAATTGAAAATCAAGAGAGCAGGAGGGGTTGTGGGCTCTGATTCAACGTTAGAGATCAAGACTCGTGTCTCTCACAAGCCTATCAACCTAGAAGAGGTCCTCCCGCAGTTGTGGGTATCTCAGACACCCAATCTCGTCCGCGCCTACCACAAACATGGTCTTTTTGAGCCACCGAAGGTTGAGAATGTCTCGCCTGAAATCAAAAATTGGGAAAAGAAACATCAACTGGATCTTAAATGTCTAGCCGCATTAATTAGAAGAATTATTCTTGTCGTGACGGAACGCCGAGGAAACGCCATGATCAAGTATAATCCACAGGTTGATAAGTTGGTATTATGGCAAACTGATGGGCCGAAGATGTTGCCCGATGACCTATACTCCAAGTTTGGCAACAAGGATATGGAATCTCAAAAGGATTCGATCTCGGTCGCGGCATCTACCAAAACAAAAATCAGAATTGGGGATGTCATGTACGACATCGATGTCTCAAGAATGCCATATCTATCTTCCTTTGTAAGGTTTCAAAGCACCGCCCAGCCCCAAACTTTGGAATTTACTCACGACTCCATTCCTTTGTTTGATACCGCTCTTAAAGGTCTCGACTCAGGCTACCGAGCCTGCTTTCGCCTTCTACCAGCGGATTTGTCACAATTCCACACTCTTTGTGGTACGTATGACTTTCTTGGGATTGACGTTCTTGGAGGTCAATCAATCGACGATATTATCGTCCGCCTGAAGGCTGGCAAGACTGACTATGAACTCGAGTACAAGCGTTACCGAGCTATCAGGGGCGACAAATCCACAGCAAGGGAAGCAGCATTTCAACTTTTATATCTAATTCTGCTTTTCGACTTCAAAAATCCAACGAAAGATAGCAATAAGGTTTTCAATGCGGTTCTATTTGTAGTCTCTCACTCAGGGACTTTCAAATGGCGTATAAGGACTGTGGTGCGCGCGGCCTATGAGGAGCGTTTTGTCGTATCTTCCAAACAGAAGGCGATGTTGGACCGGTGGTCAAACCCCAAACCCGCTGAGGACGTATCAGATGACTATGTGACAACAGAGGATGATTTTTCAGAATATTACTTGTCCGATTCGTCTTGAGTCTAAGAGTTTCGAAAACAGCGCCATGGGTCTTCTCGCATGTCCGGGAAGTATGTTATCTGGAAATGTTGTGCAGAGTAGGTATCTAGGCCAAAGAAAGAGGGGAAATGCAACTATGAGTTGTCTTGCTGTACTACGATCTATCTGATATGTCACATTTACATGCGGAATGAGAGGAGGGGTTTTGATTTCGACTAGGTGGCAAGCTTTCGCTGGCTGGGCTACTTTTCCTCTTTCCCTGATTGGTTGCTGAACTATCTAGCTCTTTTCGAAATAATTAGATTACTGACCTGTCAATTTGTTAGAATCAGGGATAATCTATACTGCTCTTTCTTAGGAAGCAGACACAGGTCCATTCAGTGTCTATATAGAAGTGTAATCTGGCCGGGTTAAATAGTTCCCCTCCCAAGCACTACAATATTTCCCCTCCAAAACCACCGTGACCAAGCACAATGCCAGAAAACAAACTGGCTGTGATTGGAAGTCAAGATGCACAAATGGAGACTGACTTAGGCGCTAGTATAAAAGGGTAAGTCTTATTGAATTAGCGAAGGTCAAGAAATCTAACAACGCCAGCTAGTTATCTTCTGTCGGCTCAATTTTCCGACCTTACTATCCGCACTATTGACCAAGAATTCAAAGTCCATCGGTTGGTCGTCTGTGGACAGTCAGAATATTTTTCTCGATTATACAAAGGAGAATGGACAGTAAGAATATGGTGCCATCATGCAGACGATACCTAACGTGCCTAGGAAACGAATGAAAACGACATTGCTCTTCAAGACGATGATCCTTGTGCCGTACAGGCGATGATCCATTTTATGTACGGGTTTGACTATGATAGCAGCGGTAGCGAGCACAGCCGCGCATCACCTATGCTGTTTAATGTCAAGGTGTACCAAATTGTGGATAAATATGTCGTTCCACAGCTAAAACAGAAAGCAAAAGAAAAATTTGAGACCATTGTGCAGACGTGCTGGAAAATGGATGACTTTCCAGTAGCCATTGCAGAGGCTTATACGTGCACTCCGAAAACCGACCGAGGTCTCCGGGAGCCCCTCGTAAAAATATCTATGGATCATATGGATGAGCTTTTGAAGAATGACGCTTTTGTCGACGTTCTTGAGAACACAATTGGGTTCTCTAGCGATCTTGCAACGGTACTGGCTAAAAGAAAAGTTGTCAATCCAAAAGCAAAGGGATACCGTTGTCCCAGTTGCAGTT
>LHCL01000166.1:0-28511 GCA_001305275.1 Talaromyces verruculosus
CCTGTACGCTCACTTATACGCCTTTTAATTGTAGTTGACTGGCGTATAAATTGGCGTATATTTTGAGGGGTTTGTAAGCAAGAAGATTGTGTATTGCTTGATCAACTTGGTGGGGGTATTAGTGTCTTCAATTGAATATTAAGTTGGTAAATAACTTTATCCGGATTGAAAGGCCATAATCCAGTGGCTGCAAAGCTATTCTGAATAGTTTCAGCTTTATATGCCATTATACGAGCCTATAGAAATGCTGTTAAAAAGTCAATTTTGTCAATATGGTTAAAACCAAGCCTCATCCATTGTTCAACAAGCTTCCTATAATATTGCTTTAAAGCTGCAAAACAACCAACATCAAGAGGCTGTAAGAGATGTGAAGAATGAGGTAGCATACAGACTAGAATAATATTATTCTTAGTGCACGTATGATCAAATTCCACAGTTAAATAGCTTCTATGGCTATCAAGAATCAACATTCGATATTTTCTAATTATACAACCATTAATATAGGGAATAAAATGGGTTTTAAGCCATTCTAATCCTATCTAATCTGTAGTCCAGCCATTGTCGCTAATATTGATTCTCTAATCATCTAGAAGCTCATCAAACCAGCCTAATCGTACGTTTTTCTTTGCTTTGAAAATGATGTATGAAGGCACTGCCCATCTAGTTGAATTTATTGCTTCAATTGTAGTTACCTATTCCCAATTTCTAGGCTGTAAAAGATATGGCCGAGCATATTAATCGCTTTTAGTAATAACTCTTGCATTTGTGCAGAGTCCTATAGCAAAGCCAGTCTCATCAAAGTTGAATATATCTTCTGGTAAAATGCTATACTCAGATATAGTAGCTCGTACGCAGTCAAAATGTTCTTGAATTATCTTCGGATCTTCGCATTTAGCACATTCATAATTGTATTTCCTTGCAAATTTAGAATCAATCTCTGGACGGCGTTTAATCAGTTAGGTTACCCAATTTTTCCCAACTTGTAGTTTGCCACGTTATAAAAGAAGATAATTAACCATTTCTCGTGCGAGAGAGTGCTGTGGAGGTAATCCACGTCGATCTAAATCAAGAACCCATTTAACAAGCGAATCCTCTTCAGATTGAGTCAAAATATGGCTATTAGCACATATTGCTTATCGATATGGCCTTCCTTTCATTCGATCTTGGAGAGTTGTACAAGCGACCGTATAGATTCTAACAGCTTCACGAATACTGCGAATTCTTCCATTTTTTAAATCAGAAATGGCTAATTCGATCTTTCCCTCATCCTGAATGGATTTTAAGGGGTCTTTTTTGCGAATTGGTGGCATTTTGACGCGTTGTAATATGGTAAATCAATATAGAGAGTTATTTTCCGGAGAGGTGGCCGGCTCGGTAGTGAAATACGTTAGAACAACATCAAGATTGCTTATCTAATATCCTACATAAATGTAAATCATATCAATTTCTAGATGTGTCAGTTTCATAACTTCGAGCCGGCGTGCTCCTTTGTCATTTCAGCCATATGCAAATCATATCAATCGAGCTCGAATTAGGTAACTACCAACAATGTCATTATAGCAATGCTATACCAAGTCATTAATGGATATAGAAGTAAATTGGCGAAGCTATGCAACATGAACAGATCTCTGGTATATCAAAAATATGACGATGAGAACAATGAAAAGAAAGGCCAAGTAGAAAATGATATTAGTAATACATAGGCTGTGTGGTGCTGATGATATCCAAATATGCACATTGTAGAATGATCATGTATGTGGAAGAAAAAAAGAAACAAGAAGGAAAATGACAAACTGATGCGAAAAGAACAAATTGAATAGTTAGAAAAGGAGAAGAGGAGGGAAGACGTTCACGGCCACCATCCCATCCGTTCATACGAAGCTATAACCTCTCTTATAGAATCCGCACTAAACAGGGGATACTCCAACTGAAAGCCCGTGGTGGTCTCAAACAGCGACCCATCGATACACAAATCGTTGTCAGAAAGCATATCAATTTCAATGAACGGACTGATGGGACCCGGCCGCGTGATGCCCTTGTCTTCCAACATCTCGGCCCATGCCTGAAGCATATCTTCATTCGTTTCGTCGATCATCTCATTCAATCGCAACTTGGCCAGGTGGGACATGAGTGTGCCTGCAAACGTAACTTTCAAATCAAAGACTTCTGCGAGCGCGGCGCCAACCTGGCCGCGGGTTGTGTTTGTGTGATCGACGACATTGAAAATATGTGGTCCAGCAGTTGGAGTCTCCTTTTTCCCTGCACGCCACTCTGCTGCAATCCACAACGCGCGCGCCGCATCCTTGACATGTAACGTATTAAACTTCAAATCCTTACTCTCCAACTGATCAAAGCCCGTCTGGAGATACTGATGCGTTCTCGCCAACGCAATCGCCACAGCCGTATAGCCCCTATCATACTCACCATATATATGCGGTAACCTCAACGAAACCCAATTCAGCCCTTCAACACTCGGCAAATCCTCTTCAACTTGTAATTGCCATTTCGCGAGCGCATGCCACGGTTTCTTCTTGTCGTCTTCCTTGGCCGGGTTGGAGCTGCTTTTGTAGATGTATGATGTTGAGGCTTGCACGTAGACTGCGATACCGCGTTTGGAGACTTCCTTGGCGAGGCCCATGGACATGGCGTGGTTGCGGAGTTGGTATACTTCTTCCGGTTGGGAGAGGCGTAGGTCGCCAGCGCAGTTGATTACGTAGTCGAATTGTTTGCCGTCGGCGCGGTCGAACATTCGGGGGTATGATTCTGTTTTTCTTTTTGTCAGAGAATTGGTACCCAACTGGAAAGGGGATGATGGGCGTACGCTCGCGACTGGCATCAGCCTGCACGAATTGGTCTTTGGAGCATGCTTCCTCGAATTCGGGGGCCAGCCATGCTAGTTGTGGCAGCAATTTGTCCACGATCCGCAGCTCGGACGCAAGATTATTTTTGTGAATATGGAGCGCGAGGTGTCGGCCGACGAAGCCTGCGACAAAGTCTAATGTCAGTTCGGTTTACCGACTGCTTGTTCGGAGGCATATAACATACCCAGGCCACCGATAATCAAAACTGCGGGCTTATCTGTAGCCATGTTGACGGCTGTTGAAGTTTTCGCGGATTCAAAAAAAGATATGCTATCTCGAAATCGACCTTGTCCTCCGGACTGGCCTCACTCGCAGTAAAATGAGATAATAAGCGAGCAACGGTGGCTGCTGTTGTGCGCTGATCATGCAGTAAAGGAGCGCTATAATATATTAGGTCGCAATAAGTTGCTCAGGCATACAAAGCAACTCTCCAAATAGAATCAAGAGGGAAAAATCAACCACAAAAAAAAAAAAAACCAACAGACGGTGTAGCAGAGAATAGTTCGAAGATGGATTTAAATGCCAGAAGAAAATGGGTTCTTCGAGATTAAAGGTCTGAGCGGGTTGATATATTATTATACTATGTAGTTACACCGAAGGAGGCTGACACTATGGCTGCTAGTTCGTCCGTTAGTTTCATCTCTTCTTCTCGTCGTGTTTTGGGGCTTGGAATTGGATAATCTCAAGAACCCACTTCTGTCAGAGTGTCAGTTAGTAAGTAAAAGTGTTGTGCAGACAAAGCCCCTCTTTAGAAATGAGTGCTTGTAATTGTCCGGTCACACAGCTTCGTGTACAGCATGTAGTATGTACTCCTTGTTGGAAGAAGCCATACTACGTAGTACTTGATGTGTAGAAGTGAGAAAAAGCGACTATTGAAAGCATGACGAAAGAGATGAGAAAGTAGTGGATCGCATTTCTGCAGCTAACAAGACGAATTTCTTCTAGGGAGTTCTGCAGACTCCATAGTAAGCAATTCGAGAAGACTTTGCTTGGCCACGTGCCCCCCTCCTCTTCTGTTTACCTCCAACATCGCCTCCTCCTACAGCTTACAGTACATCTCATTCCCAATACTTTTGCTTTGCACATACTACAGCAACCTCAAAGAACCATCGAATACAGACTGAAAAGAACCCCTGACCCGACTTAACCCCCACCCTCTCTCGGACATTAAAACGATCGATCGCCACCAGGGGTACGTACTCTGGACGAATGAAAGACCGAGTCAAGAAACTTCTATGGTTTCTCCACTAACGCACTTGCGTCTCTCTGACTCTCTCACTTACTTTCCATTGCTCCGGAGTTCGCATGTGTTCTCTGTGTGCAATATGCACATATGGGCTGATTCTGCCTGAGAGAGTTTGACGATCGTTATCATGGTCCTCCACTTCCCCTCTTCTTAGTACGACTACATGCCCGGGTCAAAAGTTTCAGAGCTGTTACATACAAAAGCACGTTGATGCATTGTGTAAGTACAGTATGGGAATAACAGTATGGTATAAGTAATTGTAGCAAAATATCAGTCAATGTCCATTAAATTTGTTCATTCAACGCCCAACTGTCGAAGCGCATTTTTCAATTCTTTGATAGCCGTTGGCACATCGTCAAAACTCAATGCGGAGACCGCCCATCGCGCATGTTTCTGCGCTTGTGTGATGGCTTGATCGTCTGCGGTTATATCATATCGCGAAGCTTGAGATACTGGTGCAGTAGATGTTACTGGAGGCACAGGGGCACGCGCTGGAGCTGGAGCTCGAGGAATAACTGGCTGTTGAGCAATACTAGGAGGTAATGGTGGCTGGTCAGAGGGATCGGCCGCATGCGACATTTGCACAACTGCAGGTGGAGGGAACGAGTGAAACTCGGCGGAGGCATTAGTGAATGTCTCTGGTGTATCAGGAAGAGCGGAAGGGGTCTGTGGAAGCGTCAAATCTGAAGGAGCTGATGGAAGTTCGGGAGCGGACGGCACGGCTGGAATATCATCAGCCTTGGAAGTATCGGTTGTGGGTGGACGTGGTAGCGAAGACGATCGCGACGGATGAAGCGATTCATCCAGTATCGATTGCTGCGCAAGACTTCTTTGTATACGGTCCGCCTCATCAGGCACTTCTTCCACAGAAGGCTGCCGTTCTCGTCTTGCGGTACCCTGAAGCGCTTGAACTTCGGGATCGTCCGGATTCAGAGCTTGTATTTCACTATCCGGCGTCTGACTCTCTACAACAGGGTTCGACAGATTCGGATCCTCCCCATTCTTTATAGCTTTGGCAATTCGAACAGCGTGGTATTTTGCGAATTTGATTTTGGATGTAATGTCGGGATCGACGTCGCCCCATATTTGACAGAGTTCAAGGAATGTAGCTGCTGCCAGAAACGTATCGGCGGTTTGTCTGTTAAAAGAAGGAAAATTGTCAACATATGCCTTCTCGAAACGAACACGCGGGGAGTTACTTGGTAGCCTTGTTAGCGCGAACCGCATTATCGGCTCTTGCAAAGACCTCGAGCCCAAACTGCTCAACATAAGCTTGCCCAGCAACATTGTCCGTTATGGCGTCGTTATCAGGATTCTCATTTTTGAACTTTGATCCAATACGTCAATTTATCGACCAGAGCTGTAATCATGTGTGTTCGTAGTGATAGGCAGCACGTACTCGTTCCAATTTATCCATCAAATCCGTCGTATACTGCGTTGATTCTGCATCGGTTGAGTGAAGTCCCTTCGATATGATCTGATTAACGACCCAATAATTGCCTGCATCAATCATAATCGTGTTAGCTAAGGCTACATACAGCAGGAGTGAAACGAGGAGCACCGACACCAGTATGCAATCACCGGCTTTGCGCGCTCGATTTGCGCTGCTCGGGTGACGAAGCGTCCGATGTCTGCAGACTTTAAGCTGTCTGGAATTGTAGTCGCCATTGCTGTGTAGGAGTTGTCATGTATCGTGAAGAGTGTACCTTGTAGAGAAGAAGTTGGAGGTAAGGTGGAAGGAGCTGGTGTGGGGTTGGATTTACTCACAGATGACGTTCGACCCAAACGTGCGTGCGGAGAACACCCGACTTACGTAGTATGTACCAGTACGTACTGTTACGATTCCACTGAAAATTATAGACATCATGCCTTTGATAGATTCTTGAGCTACTATATTCTAACTGGTAATCCATTCCCCGATTTCAACTCTCTCCTCGCCAAGAGCTTCTACATCAACACAGTCAGTGACCTGACCAACGGGTCCTCCAATTCGCTCAATCACAATCCATATCCCTCCCTTCTCCGCATACTCCGGATGCACGTCAAAGTCAGGTACTCTAATCCCGGAAACTGCGTCACTGAATTCACCATTTTCGGATGATGCCAACACCTCTTTATATGGTCCTTGGCCAAGCTCAACGGTCAACAACATTGGGGATGACGTGACATGGCGGGTTCCAATAGTAGAGTTTCGGCTTCGTGCAATCAATTTCAGCCTTGTTAGGCGTGACACGTTCAGAGGCGCAAAGATGCGATCGATTCCTGGAGGTAAGATGCCTACGTCGGATAGGACGGCCAGTCTGCCTGCTGCTTCTGACGGTAAAGCCTTGACATGACATTTCTTGGTAGAGAATACCCAGATATTGAACTTTGCGACCTGGTCAGGAAGGAATGTTGAGCAGACTAGTGTGTACGAGCCTGGGCATAGTTGTTCTGTCTCGGCAACCACACAACCAGGACGATAATGGCCGCTGTCTGTGACAATATCACGTTTCTTCACGGTATATATACGCTTGCCATCAGACCAGAAAAGCTTTGCATGGACAGCCAAGTCTGGCTCCGATGTCTCCAATAGTATCAAAACATCCGCCGTGTCTGATATTTGCAGAGTATGTTGCGGATTGGATGGATACCGGGGCGACTCCGTATTTCCGCCAGCAGTAATAGGACTCCATTCACTCTCCATCTGATAGGTATGTGAAAACTTGTCTTCGGCGGGTTTGAGGACGATTTCATTCCTTGAAAAAGCGGAAAGCGTGAAGTTCTGGGGTACCAATGGTAATGACTGTTCAGCTACAACAACCGTATAAGTCGAATTTGGTTCCATGTCAATCTTCGCCAATGTATTTGGAGAGTCCACAAACGGCCCTCGGTAAAAAGCATCATCGGTGACGAATATTCGTTGTCCTCCCTTTCTCGACACGTAAATACTGATGAACCCCGACTCAGCACTTGAAGCTTTGGTGCTCGCAGTGCGGAAATGTTTGCTAAGAAGTAACCAGACGGGACCCCCTGCCACTGTTGATATCGAGAACTGCGGACTGTTTGCAAAGCACGTAGAATTGAAATGAACTTTTGACAAGTCCCACGTAAAATGTATATCTTGGCGATTAGTGAAAAGACCCGGGTTCCAGTTCAGGTACATATTGTCAAAATTCTGGAAGATTTGATCGTAGTCCATCCAGAAGGATCCAGGCAGAAGAGGAGTAGAGTTTGTATCTAGCGTACTTTGTTCAGAAGCGCGACTATAGCTTTGTGGAGTTCTAGAGCTGGAATCTGCCCATGGATTCTTGATGAGCAACTGACGATATCCATCACTCTCAGTCAAATCAAGAACGGCATAGTCATGTCGACCGATGAGGCCTTGAAGGCGTTCTTCGCGAGAATTAAGGTCTCCAGTTCCCAGAGTCAAAACAACATCGCCATACTGAAAAGCTCCAGATATCCGTCTCCACAACTGGTCTGGCGCCACATCTTCATGATGAAGAAAGATTTGCTCCGGAATCCAACCGGTGAGTACCCACAGATCAGTGCCTGAGTTGCTGCCTGGAAAATCATAACCACCACGAAGTTTCAGGTACGCTTTCTCAATCAAAGCCGGCCAGAAGGATTCTGGTGAATTTCGGTCGAAGGCGAACAGTGACCGCGTTGTCTTGGATGAAGGAAGCCGGTCATCAATGACGACTTTTCTGTAGCAGCCGTTGAAGTAAAGTCGGAATATGTACTTTCCAGACGCTGAATTGCGCGGAATATTTTTGATGTAGTCAAATGGGAATATCGCATTGTAGAATAGCTAAAATGAGGATCAATTAGTTCTATGTAGAAACAGAATGAATGTATAACATACGCAACCATGACCCCGCTCATATTGAGCAGTCGCCGCGCAGATACTTGCTATCACAGAGCAGTCTGTAGTGATATCTTGCACAAGGTCCATTACCACTTTGGTATTGGCACGTTTGGGTGCGTCAGGAGTTACACTGCCACGACCACGCTCTTTGATGAGCTCAGCAGGCCGTTTCCAACCATTAAAGACCTCTTTTTGCGGAACAGAAAGCCTGAGAGGCTTATCCCTGTCCTAATGAGTCAATCAAAGCTATCTTCCGCTGGTGCGAATGTCAAAAAGACAACTCACTCAAATTGCTCTTCATTACCAACAAGCTCAAACTCTTGCGGGTTGGGGTCATTTTTCCAGGGTGGGAATAAACATCCATTGAGCTTAGCGCTCTCCAAGAGGATGATTTCTTCTCTCGTCGAGAGCTTGCGCTTTGATATTGGCTCCTTCAGCAAGCGATTCCCAGCCTGAGGAGCGATTGGTTTCCATGATTTGTCAAGCTTGATTTTCTCTGCGCGTGAGATCCAATCTTTGCACTTTGAATCTAGATATTGCTTTTCCCGAGGCGTGTCTGCTAATTTCAGCGCACGCATGTAGTTCTCGGCGGCAGCAATTGCAGCTTCCAATGCCTGGGTCTGGGTCCCAGCTCCTGATGCCTGGCGCTCATATTTCTGTTTAGAACGAATTAGTCAATCTTTAAAGGGAGTATGGAAGAAGGAAGAAAGAATACGATGGCTCTGTCTAGATGGATGTTTGATGTGTGGTTAGCGGTGGAATCTGACATGGTATCACATACAACCACATCCACCCGAATGTACTTTGAATCCAATCATCCAGAGACTGTGTAGACACTGAGTACTAGCCTTGAAAGGGGAACTGGTTGAAGGACTGACGTGCAAATGTGAGATGAAGTGGAGAGGAGGAAGGAAGGCTTAAAGAGGACCCATAATAACTTAGCTTATCGATAAGGGGATGACTAATCCGGGTGGGGATTGACATTTCTTCGGATTTTCTCCTCACATGGACTTTTCAATCAAGATAATATTGGACACCTAGTAGAACTGATGCTCGCTTATAGCTTGTTCTGATGGAAACGCGGACTCTTGTTTTTGGTTTTTTGCAGAATACACATTGGAATAGCCAAATTGCCGGAGAATATCGGGGACCCAATATTCGACTAGATTCTATAATGAACAGAGGTATCGAGCTCATATCCATTGAACTCTTGATTTGACGGGGCCAAAAGATTGTTCAGAGATCTTGGGTAATATAAGGAAACTCCGGCAGCACAATTGTTACTGAATGACATGCAACTTTTGATGATTTGGGTGCTAAATTATCTTCCTAATAAAAAACGGTTGGTTGTTGACGAAGTAAACTCCATCAAAAGCTTCCAAGTTTGCAGTACCCCCACGATGACCTCGCACAGTACTCACGCATGTGCTTTACAGACATTGCGAGTAATACGAGTTGATCACAGTGCATGTGTATGGACTCACACAGACCGTTGCGCCATTCCAGCCCAGTCCACCACACTGGCCCCATTGGGCAACGGTACCGCCTCCAGTACCAGTGGTGCCATTGCCAGGAGAGGTGGTGCCACCCCCCGAGAGTTTGCTCTTAATGAAAGCCAAAGCCTGATTTCCGTATTCCGCTCCGTAACCCTGATGGGTTGCCGCGTTGCTGCCATTGCAACAATAAGGATCTGAGGCGTCGCAGTAAGACTGTATCAAACTAGCTGAAGGGCAGCTGAAGCCTGCTGGACGTTCATCAAACTAGAAGGCGCATATGCTTGTCAGATCTTTAGATTCAAGACCCAGGCCATGGAATGATTCTTACGCCACCGGCAGTACAGGTTCCAACCTCATACGACAGACCGGCTCTGAACAAGGGGTCACCCATGAAAATCGCTGCTTTCACCATGGACAAAGCTGATGCCGACAATTGAACCGCTGTGTTGGTATAACCCTGATTGGGATCTCCGCCACCGCACAGAGCAACATCCATAATCTCACCACCCTGAGAATATCCGACCAATACGATTTCAGTAGTAGGACACTGTGAGTTGAAGGAATTCACGGCAGATGCGACGGCCGCAATGCCTTGCGCAACTGAGCTCGAATAGCTGACACCGCCGCATGAAGACTGGCCACCGCATGCTGGGTAAACAATGGCTTCTGCGGTAGAGCCGGAGTAGGCGTTTAGGACATCATTCACGACCGTGATGGAGGAACCGTATCCTTGGGAAACGGTTGTTTCTCGTGCGCCGAATACGTGAATGTTAGGGCATGCACGCTTTTCAATGGGGATGGAAAGCGCTCCTCCCACAAGTGCGGATAGTGTTAGGGCTCGAGAAAGCATGATCAATGATTGATGAAAAAAGCTTGAATAGAAGAATTTGCGTTTTGTTTCTGATTTCAGAGAGAAAATGTCTCGTGGAAACAGCCGGTGAGCTCATTCATATATGAAACATCTTGCCCCATACCCGGATAAAGTCCAGACAGAAGCTCCTTCAGAAGTTGTCGATAGACTCGGCGAGACAGACATGAGATTCCTCCTTTTGTCCGACAACAGCACCTATTTATCTGAATTATAGGTTTGAGGTATACATGAACATCCGGATTTATCTCTCACTGAAACAGATTTAGCCGTGAAGGAAAAGAGCTATTCCGTCTACATCTGAATAAACATCGGACCCTGACGAATGAGGCAATTGTAAACATTTACCTACCCCTGTCTCCCCGCATTTTTCGTGCCGGTAGAACGCCTCGGGTTATGCTAGGCTAAACAGGATATTGGAACTGGGATGCATATGCAACAATCAGCCCCGGATAAATGAAATGCTTACCTACTTTTTGGGGATATATAAGAGGGGCTTGTGGCTGATATAGACGGTCCGACACTCCGCAGAGAATGTCTTGTTTGAGCTAGCCCCTATTCTTATTTCTATTAAGCTTGCTAGTCTAAGCTTGAATCGATGTCCTTCTACTTCATAGTTTAACTAATTGAAGAAGTTGATGACCAGTCGCTGCAACGGTAGTTGATACTAAGCAAAATTTTTTACGTCATGACAGTGTAGTCTCTGTCTACCTCTCTTCAATGTAGACGACCTCGTGGGCTTTAATGACAAGTGAATTTTGTAGCTGACAGCGGTTGACAAATATAAGGAGGAAGGAAAACCGAAGCAGCAAAATCATACCTATACCAAGAAAATATACTTGATCACTGTCCATAATACTTGACACTTGAAGTCAACTGGTCAACTGGTCAACTGGTCAACTGGTACAAGTACGTACATGAATTTGAGCATTATCACTTATAAACCCAGTTGATTCCAGACCATATACCGGCTATACGCGAAAGATGCGTGACATATAGAACTCTTTATCCCGGATATGCTTTCAATTGGTACCTAACTGAATTAGCGCTGTACGCTATAACCTTCAGCCTCATTTCATTGCCGCATTTGACTCAAGTGCTGCGTCTAGAAGAATCCAAATACGAAAGAGCAGGACGGAACCTCGGAGCAATACATCCATATTATTTATATCAGTCGATAGATGCTGAGATTGTCGCCTTGAAGATCACATCCAAATATCGGGGTATTATGGACCTATCTTTTGATAACGACGACATGTAAACACTACTCGTTTGTAGAGTCCGTCCATCTAGCCTCAGAAAATGCCAATATACGCCGTCTGTAATAGCACCGTAAACCGTGCCTAACCAGAATTTATGGGATGCTATTGCACACCAACCATACAAGCAAGAGTTTGTGGGAACTCTCTACTTACATCAAAGGCCTTTTTCGTTTGTATAATAACTGAACACGGCTCAAATTTTTGTCCAGTCTTTATATGGAGAGTAGCCCAAGAAGTAATCGGCAGTAGCATTAACTATCTTTTTGCTAGAGGGAAGCTTGATGCTGATACCAAAGTCGCCTCGTATCGACGCAGGCTTCCACAGAGGTGAAATCAGGGCTATGGTTGAACGCGAATTCCAAGTCTTCAGAGTCAACAATCCAGTAGGATCAGATACTGTACTGGCCAGATCCGTCACATGTTGGGTAAAAGCCCAATGGTTTGGCATTGGACTGAGAGTCGAACTGATATGCATTGTGCTAGATTATTGAGTTCTAGCTGTCTGGATCAAAATGAATAGAGACAAGATTGGTCCAGGAATTTCATCGACGAACAGAAAGATGAAGCTAAGGAGAGAAAGTAAGGAACAGAGGTCTTATCGATAAGAACCGGCACTTACTATATCAGGAATAGCGCGTAAACATGCTCCGACGGAACGGCTTGCGGCAGTGTGAAGCTTTGCCTCGGCTCTCTCGGTCATTCCATCACTCCAGCGGTGCAACGGCCCTTTCCAAGGCTATCTCTCGCCCCAGGTATTATTCTTTGTGCTGAGACTATCTTATATGCAATGACCTGTGGAGTAATTATCTGACCTCCTTCTGGAAAGGACCGTACGCATTACTTGCTGATTGAACCTCAAGTCTTATCTTGTTGTTCTTTGTCCAGTGCTCGGTTGTGGTCACCGTCTGAAGACCGCCGGTCACCTTGATGCAGAGTTCTTCTCTGTACTGCCAGTAACAAGACTTATTTCTACGCTCTTTTCATATTCATATTTCTTCATATAACATCCATGGCTGGACAATCGAAACTTGCGCCATGGGAAAGTGCCATCGCAGGCGCAACTGGTGCTGTACTCGCCAATGCGCTAGTATATCCTCTTGACATGTAAGTGGTATCCCCGGCTGAACCTCTCTGTCTCTTCGGTATCTGATACATAGCGCAATCTAGTGTTAAAACCAAGATCCAGGTTCAAGTGAAGAGTCGAAAAGAGACGACCAGCAACACCGACCTCGAAGCTACACCTCATTATGAATCTACGATGCACGCAATCAACAAGATCTATCAAGATGAAGGACTGACTGGTCTATACAACGGTATCAACGGTGCTCTGATTGGAGTCGCATCTACCAACTTTGCGTACTTTTACTGGTACTCGGTCGTCCGTGCTGCATATATGGCTTCGGGACGAGGGTCGAATCATCCTGGAACAGCTGTTGAGTTATCGCTCGGTGCCGTAGCTGGCGCCATTGCACAGATTTTCACCATTCCCGTATCGGTTGTGACAACTCGCCAACAAACGCAAGCAAAGGAAGACAAAAAGGGATTACTCGAAACTGCTCGTGAGGTTATTGATGGCGAAGATGGCTGGACTGGATTGTGGAGAGGCTTGAAAGCAAGTTTGGTTTTGGTCGTCAATCCTGCTATCACATACGGCGCATATCAGAGACTGAAGGAGGTTCTCTTTCCGGGAAAGAATAATCTACGTCCCTGGGAAGCATTCGGTGAGATTTGATCTCTCCCTGGACTATGGACGAGACAGAACACTAACAAAATCTTTAGTTCTCGGAGCCATGTCCAAGGCCCTGGCAACAATGGTTACGCAACCATTGATTGTTGCCAAGGTTGGTTTGCAATCGAAGCCTCCACCAGGTCGCCAGGGAAAGCCATTCAAGGGTTTTATTGAGGTGATGCAATATATCATTGAACACGAAGGTCCATTAAGCTTGTTTAAAGGCATTGGTCCTCAGATTACAAAGGGTCTTTTGGTCCAAGGATTGCTCATGATGACTAAAGAACGGTAAGCTGATCCGTTAATTTCTGGTCATACATTGTATTGGTGCTGACGATTATTGTGTAGAATGGAACTTCTTTTCCTTCTACTTTTTGCATCTCTTCGCAAGCTCAAGCAAGAGAAGTTGAAGAAGTACGCAGAGAAAGCCGCCACGACCGCTAAGACGAGCCTTCCCGTTACGCTTAAATGATTTGATTCTTCTTTGGGGTGGCTTTGACTTTACTTTTGCAATTATACTTCTGTAGAGTTTATATGCAGCTTTGGCTGAAAGATATATGATCCGGAGCCCCGCTGTTACTTCATTCTTGGGTTTGACGTGTAGATAATCTCTTGTATATAGAATAGAGGCCTAGTCTATCGAATGTACCAGACAAGTTTCCTGCCAGAGATCACAACACTTGAATAATGATCTAACCGAGGGTGTTGGATCGAGGATGTGATGTAGTATGCTAACCCTAATAACCCTCGCGCCGGCTGCCAAGACTGCGGCCGAGCTTAACCACTGATATCTCCGTTGGTCGTCCTGTGCAACAACTTACCATGATTTTGTTCACATCTTCATTTTCACCAGTCAACGGCCCTGTAGCCTGAAGTCTGGAATGGGATGGTGGTCATTCGGGTCATCTGGATCCAAGTCAGATCCAGGTAACAACAAACCCAATGACTCTCAATCATCTAACAGGCATCAAGAAGAAGAAAAACAACAATCCTTCACCCACCCGCTGTTGACGTCGCGCTCTTCTTCGTCCTCCTCAAAATCCAGCACAGATTGGAATTCAAGTCTCAATGCATTTGACTGGAGCCAATTCAAAGAACCACGAAACCTAATTCCGACAGCCCTGTTAACGGGCGGTATATTGTTTGTCGTTTACGTTCAGCGCCGATACCTGCGCCGTTTCCCCGAAGCTACGGATATCACATCTTCATATTTCCGCTCAAGATCGCTTTTGGGACGCGTTACGAGCGTTGGAGATGGCGATAATTTTAGGATATATCATACGCCCGGTGGCCGCTTGGTGGGATGGGGTTGGTTGCCATGGATGAAAGTCCCGACGGCTAGGAAGGATTTGAAAGATAAAACTGTGCGGTTCTCTCATCGAAGCTTATAATTGTGTACTATATACTGATGTTTTTGAGTAGGTGCACATCCGTCTTGCAGGCGTCGATGCGCCGGAATTGGCTCATTTCGGCCGCCCGGCTCAACCATATTCACAGGAAGCGCACATGTGGCTCACATCCTACCTCATGGATCGACGAGTTCGCGCCTACGTGCATCGACCAGATCAATACAAACGTGTTATTGCAACTGTTTACGTCCGCCGCTGGTTTGATTTTCCTCCCCTCCGACGACGGGACGTGTCATACGAAATGTTGCGACGCGGATTAGCGACGGTGTACGAAGCTAAATCCGGCGTTGAATTTGGCGGTACCGAGAACGAGCGCAAGTATCGTGAAGCAGAGACGTTAGCCAAGAATAGAAGACAAGGGTTATGGAAGGACTTTGGCAAAAAGGGTGGTGTGGATTTCGAGAGTCCGAGAGAGTATAAGACGAGGATGCAGTCTTTGGACACATCGGCGGCAGAGTCGCCATCAGCTGCTTCACCGACAGAGAAGAGCCCTGGATTGGTTTCCTCATTGTTGAGGAGGGTTTGGCCTTTTGGCTCTAAGAAGGATGGTAAATAACATATACCCTTGATGTTTGGTTTATGACGTGAATGATTATGCTAGAATAATGTAAATGATCAGCTTGAAGCTATTACAACCTTGGGAGATATTCAATAGCTTTTCATCGTAGAATCAAGAAACATATTGAAGCAAGGACGCTCATTCATTTGATCAAGTCCCGATATCATCGTACATCGCAGCTATAACAAGAACATAGGTATATATTTACAATTCAACCACATGGGCAGGAGACATCATTGGTAGTGCCAGAAAAGCTCAAGCAAACCTCCTCTCAATCTCCGCAAACAACTTCGGACTAATCTCATCACTCGAATCCCCCTCCACCCTCCACAGCGAGCCCTGCTTCTCATAATGCTCAATAAGCGCTTTGCTAGACTCGTCAAACTTCCTTAATCGCTGCTTCCATGTATCTATCGAATCATCCGCTCTTTGCGTCAGTGGTTCTCCCGTTACATCATCCTTCCCCTCGACTTTGGGAGGGTTGAAATCTGTATTGTAGACTCGTCCGGAGGGCGCGTGGACCCAGCGTTTGGTTATTCGGGATATTATGACTGAGGGGGGTGTGAAGAGGTGTACGACGAAGTTTATAGGTAGAATTCGGTCGAGGCTTGTGGCTTGGACGGCGGTTCGGGGGAAGCCATCTAGGATGAATGAGGCGGAGGGTGCTATTGATGGTGGTTTATTGCGTTGATTATGAGATGAGGAAGCTATCGTCGAGGAGGATGCTGAAGAGGGCTGTTGTGTTGATGCAGGTTCAGAGGGTATCAGCCATCCTTTTGTGACTAATTCTGAAGAGATGAGGTCGAGCATGACGGCGTCAGGGACAAGGTTTCCAGCTTGTATGAGCGCTTCGGCTTGGAGGCCTATCAAATCACTTCCGTCAGTTCAACACTCGAAACAAAATCATCAATGATGATATCACGCACCTAGCGCAGTCTTCTTTCTCACATTCTCTCGTAATAGATCCCCCGAACTGATTGCAGCTAACTGTGGGAATCGCGCAAGCAATCTTTCCGTTTGTGTACCTTTTCCCACACCCGGAGCTCCAATGAGAATGATGCGAGCAGCTTTTTTAAGCCGCTTCGTGGCGGACGTCATCAGAATCACTAAATGTAAAACTAGATTTCGATAGTTTTGGATTTGCGCTCCAAGCAGTGTAGCAGACGACGGATCTCTCGAAGAAGTAGGCGGTTATCAATGGCTGTCTACTTTATCGTACGACGGGCGGTTTGGCACATGCGAAATTCTGGACAACACGGACAGATCCGGGGAAGACACAACAAACATGTGAAGACGTCAATCGGCGTAATAGTAGTGTTGCACGCTTAGATATTTGATAGACAGAAGATAGGTATGTGGAGGGAATCTGGGGCTGATATCTCGAATATAAATTATGTAGCTTATGGATGGATCTAAATCTAATCGTTGCCCGCGGCCTTCTCCGTTTGGGCCTCTCGGTGAGCGGAGATATGGATATTTTGTTGATGTGTTCGGGATTGTTGCGTTGATGTTATCATAGGAGCGTGCGGCTCCGACTGAGTTGATGATTTAAATGGATGAAATAATTGGAAATTAACCGAGTTCGTATGTTTATCGCCGAATATTGAGGCGTATTCTCATCTCTACAATCTCGTTGTTCTATTCGCGTGTTCGGAAAAGCTCAGACAACATCATGAAAGCTCGCCGTTAACTCCGAGCCGGGTCTCGTGACTACGTTCCCCAGAATGGCCTAACTGTTTACAGGTTAGTGCCTCTCGGCTCCTTGCATGAGCTGTGATTGGCTGCTCTGACAATACTACCCGTTCTGGCGAGCCGCGGGACGCGTCGAGGGCGTCGTTGGCGCGTTTGTTGGAAAGTACTCACTCAACATACAATCGACCAACATCGTCAACACTATCTATGAGACATTTCACTCTTTCGGGATACTGAATTACTCACGGCGAATTACACAATGATGCGACAGGAGTCCGGCAGAATCGACCCTAAACGAAGGGCTGTTCTCAACCACAAAAAGCAGCAGTTTGCAGCACCTTCATTCAAGCAACAGGACTACCCCCACCGTCTCAACTTTTACGATGTGCCTCCAACGTCAGAAATCACGCTCGAGGAGTTTGAGCAATGGGCGATTGACAGATTGAAAGGTACAGCAATGCTTCTACGTGTCGCTATGAGAAGGAGCATATCGTCTAATCGTTCGTACGTTCTATAGTGCTGGCCGAAATCGAAGCTTGTTCCTATCGCAATAAAACTCCACAAGAAACTGAAGCACACATCGCACCGGTGTTGAAGAAATACCTGAACTTGTCGTCGAACTCGTCAGCTGTCGGCGGTGTTGTCAGCCAGCAACTGAAAAATGAGCGACAAAAGGACCACTACTCGCACTTTATCCTACGACTCGCATTTTCTGCAACCGAAGAACTGCGTCACCGATTCGTCCGCGCAGAGACAATGTTGTTCAAGTTCCGATTTCAAAAGGATGACAGCAAGGAACGACGTTCATTTATTGAAAGCCTCAACCTGAACTGGGAATCTGTGAGCGAGGAGGAGAGGTCCGAACTCGCTGAACAACTTGTTACTTCTACACCAGGCCTACGCCGCGCTGAAGATGAAGCTTGGTTCAAGGTTGATTGGGAGAAAGTGCCTGAGTTGATTGAACGCCGAGCTGTTTTCATTCGGAAAGGCAAGGCCTACGTTCCGCAGAGGGAACAATTGAGTATGATTATTGCAGATTTCACTGCTCGATTAGAGAAGGCTATGGAGGTACGTACCAATCTGAACGCTCGTGAACTTATATGCTCAACCAAATCTAGTTGACAAGCCGCGCGCTACCCCGTCTGGACGAGGATGACCGTCTCACTCCTATCCTGAATCATCTGTCCAAGAACTTCGGAAGCGCCGAATCCGTTTATTCCGAGGGTGAAGGTGTTGTTGATGGCGCTCCAATCACCGCAGCTTCAATTGATCCTCTATCGCAACACTTCCCACTCTGCATGCGAAGCCTTCATATGACACTACGGAAGAACAATCACTTGAAACACTTTGGTCGTCTGCAATATACCCTCTTCCTTAAGGGTATCGGTCTCAGTCTCGATGAGTGTATACTATTCTGGCGCCAGTCATTCAAGGGATTCTCCGATGACGAATTCAACTCGAAATATAAATACAACATTCGGCACAGCTACGGAGACGTCGGAGGTGACGCCAATCGTCGTGGTCGTGGCTACCCACCATACTCGTGCCAGAGGATTTTATCGGAAAGCGCTCCCAGCACTGGCCAAACCCATGGATGCCCATACCGACATTTCTCTGTTGACAACCTTACGGCATTGCTTCAATCGACCGGTGTTCACGATAAGGATCTTTTACGCGGTGTACGAGAGGATGTGGAAAAACAGAGATATCACATTGCTTGCAACCGAGTCTTCGAGTGGACGCACAAGGCAGATATCAAGAGGGTGAAAGAGGATGGCTCGTGGAGTCAAACCGACTTGGATACAATCGTCCATCCGAACACGTACTTCAAGCGAAGCTATCTTCTCAAGACCTCGGGGAAGCCATCTAAGGAGAGTGCTTGATGAGGCGACCTTCGTATATAATAGCATGGGATTGCGGCGTAAATGGGTTCAACAGGCAGGAAGTTTTATTGATACGCGTTGTGGTAGGGACCAAGCAATGTATATTCGAGTTTTGATTGTGGTAACGAAATAATGTGATTATCCATTGATATATAGAAACAGTATCATTCTTCCAAGATCGTTAAAAAGGTGCAATAATTGAGATGTAACCTCTGCTGATTCCCAAATCATCAAAAAGGATCAGAATGACCTTTCCAAGCCAGGTGCCCAGCCATGGGTTATATTCGTCTACGCTCGACGCGAAAACAACCTCGCAAATGAAAAGTGCATGAGGCTGTCGACAGTAATGTGAATTATTTTGTCGGCGGTGTTTTTGGAAGGAAAAGAAAGAGAAGAGAGAAAAAAAAGTGCCGGAGGTCATTTATGCCGACTGGTGTGGGACTAGTCACTGCGGCGCACCGTAGCAACCATGAATGCTGCAACCTGGCTTCATGGAGCGCCCACAACATGAGCCCACACCCCTCCGGTTGATCGAAGCACCCTCTACATATCAAACCGCTAACTACGGCGTTGCCTATCGTAGGCATCGATTATGCACTAAAAAGACCACGTTCATATTTATTTCTCACAGCTCTTAAGTGCTTCAGGCACTGCTTTTCCTTTCTGTTGACTCCCAATTCCTCCCTGTCCTCGCTCGGTTCTGGTTGTTGTTGCTCCCGCTCTTAGAAGGTCAAGATGGATTACGAGGCGTTGAAGGACCAATGGAGCGATGTCGAGGATCGTGATGGTGTCAGACTCAGCTGGAATACCTTTCCAAGCTCGCGCATGGTTAGTGGAAGTCGGATTAATCTCTAATTGCAGGTTATTGTTGACTGTCCCATGCAGGAGGCATCCCGCTTAGTTGTCCCCATCGGAGCAGTGTATACGCCCCTCAAAGAAAAGACCGACACCCCATTATTGCAATACGAACCGGTGACTTGCAAAGCTCCTTGCAAAGCAGTCCTCAACCCTTATGCGTACGTTGCAACCTCGGGAACTCATAACGCAATCATGATGCTAACCTGTGCGCGACATGTAGGAATGTCGATATCCGAGCTCGAATCTGGATTTGTCCATTCTGTTTGATGCGCAACCCCCTTCCACCACACTACAAAGACATTACAGAGAATGCTATACCTCCCGAGCTTCACCCTCAGAGCACCACGATCGAATACCGATTGGCCCGTCCCGCCCCTGCTCCTCCGATTTTCGTGTATGTTGTAGACACCTGTCAGGATGATGATGGTCTCCAGGCTCTCAAGGACTCCCTCATCATGAGCTTGTCCCTGCTCCCGCCTAATGCGCTCGTTGGTTTGATCACATACGGCACCATGGTATGGAACTGTTCCATTCAGTATTTGGGCATTGGAGAAACTAACGGACAAACAGGCGCAAGTCCATGAACTCGGTTACGGAGAGTGCGCCAAGTCTTATGTCTTCCGTGGAAGCAAGGACTACGCCGCCAAACAGGTGCAAGAGATGCTTGGATTGCTCAATGTTGGTGTTCGTCCCGGCGCTCCTCAGCAGCCTGGTCGCATGCCTCCTCCCATGGGTCCTGCGGCTCGATTCCTCCTCCCCGTACAGCAGGCCGAATTCCAGATCACCAACATCCTTGAGCAACTGCAGCGTGATCCCTGGCCAGTTGCAAACGATAAGCGTGCTTTGAGATGTACCGGTGTCGCCGTCAGCGTTGCGGTTGGGTTGTTGGAAACGTCTTTCCAGAATGCAGGTGGTCGTATTATGGTCTTCGCTAGTGGCCCAGCAACTGAGGGCCCCGGTATAGTTGTCGGACCAGAGTTAAAGGAACCTATCCGATCTCATCACGACATTGATCGAGACAACATCAAATATTTCAAGAAGGCAGTCAAGGTATGCTTTGTCCAGACTTACGACTCTATGGTGAATTCTAACAACGGCTTTAGTTCTATGACAACCTCGCCAAGCGCGCCGCACACAACGGCCATGTAATTGACCTCTTTGCTGGATGTCTTGATCAAGTGGGCATGTTGGAAATGAAGAACATGGCCAACCACACCGGCGGTCATATCCTGCTGACCGACAGCTTCACATCTTCTCAATTCAAACAATCATTTGTCAGAGTCTTCGATAAGGACGAGAACGATAATCTGCTCATGGGTTTCAATGCATCTCTGGAGGTTCTCACCACCAAGGAACTCAAGGTCACAGGACTTATTGGTCACGCTATTTCATTGAACAAGAAATCGAGCAGTGTCGGAGAGACTGAGTGTGGTATCGGTAATACTTGTGCATGGAAGATGTGTGGTATCGATCCCGCTGCCAGCTATGGCATCTATTTCGAGATTGCGAACCAAGGCGGACCAGCACCGATGCAACAGGGCCCACAACGTGGCATGATGCAATTCCTCACATATTACCAGCATTCTTCTGGCCAATTCCACCTCCGCGTAACGACTATCGCTAGGAACCTTAGTGGTCCAGCCGGTGACCCAGCCCTCGCTCAGTCCTTCGACCAAGAAGCTGCAGCAGTCCTCATGTCGCGTATCGCTGTCTTCAAGGCTGAGGTTGATGACGGCCCAGATGTTCTGAGATGGGTTGATCGTATGCTTATTCGGCTATGCTCCCGCTTTGCTGATTACAGAAAGGATGACCCGACATCGTTCCGACTTGAAAAGAACTTCACTCTTTACCCTCAATTCATGTTCCATCTTCGCCGAAGTCAGTTCTTGCAAGTTTTCAACAACTCTCCAGATGAAACGGCTTTCTACCGACATGTCTTGAACCATGAAGATACCGGCAACTCTTTGATTATGATCCAGCCCACTCTCGATTCTTACTCTTTGGAACAAGAGGGCAGTCAACCTGTCTTGCTTGACTCTGCCTCCATCCAACCCACTCACATTCTCCTCCTCGATACCTTCTTCCACCTTCTTATTTTCCACGGAGAGACTATGGCAGAATGGAGGAAAGCCGGATATCAGGACCAAGAAGGTTATGAAAACTTCAAAGCTATTTTGGAACAACCAAAGGAGGATGCTAGAGTAAGTTCAGCTATCCCCTTCATTCTCGGAAAGTGTTAACCCATGAATCTAGGAACTAATTGCGGACCGTTTCCCACTTCCCCGATTCATCATCTGTGATGCCGGTGGCTCACAAGCTCGTTTCCTGTTGTCAAAACTGAACCCCTCGACAACTCACTCTACCGGAGGATACGGCGGCGGTGTGACGGCACAAACAATCTTCACGGATGATGTGTCGTTACAGACTTTCATGGAGCATTTGATGAAGTAAGTCGAATCTTCCTGTTCTATCATATGCGGGATACTAACAGATAACTAGGCTTGCCGTCTCAGGCACCAACTAAACACGGAGTACGTTATGGTGAGATCCTACAAATACCGGTTGTGAGTTGCGATGAATCAGTGAGGCTGTGTGTACCTTTTAGCGGTTCTTTTCCATCCGTCATCTGTTTTACGATACAGTCGATTGATAAATTTCTTATTTTTTTTTGAACCTAAACCTAAACCTTCGCGCAGGTAGACGAACTATTCGCAGAAATAAGAGCAGTAAATGGTTTATATGCAGTATCTTGAGAGCATTGTAGCTAAAAATCGGTTATCTAAGCAGTGTATAAATTCCGCAGTCCCACAGATCTAACCGTTCCGAGGTTAGTCTCGCCAATTCCTCAACGGGGTCACGTGCTTCGGTTAGCACACAACATCTCTAATAAATTCCCCATCGACCCTTGAACTTTTCTCAAGATCCTCAAGCTTGCGAGCCTCTCCTACAAGCACCATTCACTTCCCTCTCTTTCTTTCTCCCCGAGGACGATAGACTACCTTACGCCTTCGCCATGCGTAAGTATCATCTCCTTGGTTGCGGCATTCTTGCCAGGCGATTGCTAACATGAGAATTTTTCTTCTCTGTGAATAGCTCCCAAATTCGACCCCAATGAGGTGAAGATTATCCACCTCCGTGCCACCGGTGGTGAGGTTGGTGCTCAGTCTGCGCTTGCCCCCAAGGTCGGTCCTTTGGGTTTGTCGCCCAAGAAGATTGGTAAGGAATACCTCTGCCGGTGGTGCAATTGAATCTTTCCCGGTTACTAACTCTCTGAACAGGTGAAGATATTGCCAAGGCTACCGGTGACTGGGTTAGCAGCTCTTTCCCCTGAACATGTCGTTGATCGAGGAAACCGAGTCACTAACGGCGCAATTGTGCGATTTGCAGAAAGGTCTCCGTGTCACCGTCAAGCTCACCATCCAGAACCGTCAAGCTGCGGTCTCTGTCGTTCCTTCCGCTTCTTCCCTCGTCATCCGTGCCCTCAAGGAGCCTCCCCGTGACCGCAAGAAGGAGAAGAACATCAAGCACACCAAGTCCATCCCCCTCGACGAGGTCATCGACATTGCTCGCACCATGCGCTCCCGTTCTCTTGCGAAGGAACTACGCGGTACCGTCCTTGAGATATTGGGGACGGCGTTTAGCGTGTAAGTGTTCCAAATTCCATTAAAATATGCTCAGAGGCTGATACTTTGATTATAGCGGTTGCCAAGTCGATGGACGTAGCCCCAAGGACGTCAGCGATGATGTCAAGTCTGGCGAGATTGACAGTACGTTTTTCCTGTGCTAACGTTTAAATACAACCGATCAATTGCTGACAATGGTTTCTAGTTCCTGACGAGTAAGCGATTGTTATCAACATTTTCAAAACAAAAAGTTTTTGCACCAAACTCACTCGAAAAAACCGAGTTGAGGCGTGTTAGATACGAGAATTGATGACGATTTGATACCAAAAACTATAATTCTAATGAGTTACGACCTTTTCCCTTCAAATTTGCTCTTTTCCCCCAGCTCTCTTTTTTCCTGCCTTCATATCTTTTGTCCTTCATGTTTTCCGTGCCCTCGTCCCTGGTGTTCCATCTCAAGTTCGAAAGGACGAAAAGATGGGACGACCTTTGCCACACTCTGGCCATTACCGTCTGATCTCGATCGGAATTACCAGCTCCACGGTAACGGCCTATTTTGACGCAAAGAAGATAAACCCTTTTGACCAACTACTCACCGCGATATCTTTTTGGGAGGGAATTCGTTTCTTTCTGAGGTGGATATAGTGGTCCATCTTTTATGGTCTACATGTCTATTGCATTCTGCAATACGTAGTATGCGCGTAGGAGTTGAGATTATTCAGTTGAAGAATCGGCAATTACATTGGTATTGATTACTTATGCAGTGATGTCTGTTTCCTTTTAAGTACATTAGGGCTAAACTTGTGACCAGCGAGAAGATACCAATCGACTCTTTCCAGACTGACTCTTCGTGTTCGGTAACTTGAAGTAAACATGAACTTGCTGCGTGTCGGGCTTGACTGATTCCATGGTCACTCTGGGGCTACTATTCAGGCCGCGACGACAACTCTTCAACTGATTACACGGGTTCTTGAATAACATTTGCCAAAATCACTTAGACCTGTCATTAATTAGATCCCTCAGTGCTGTTGGATACCTCAAACCTTCTCGACATGATTCAGCAGTCGACTTTGGATCATCCGTCATCTCTTGTCTTTCGCCTGAAGTCGGATATGCCATCCGCCAGGCAGTATACCAAGGACGCTGGAACAGACTGTCCAGAGCCTTAATTGATCTTCCTATAGTATCCTATTCCATCGTTAGCCTTAATCAATTGGGAGATCAGGATGGGCTGATATACATACCGGCATAGCAAAAAACACATCACAAGCGAAACCGTGCAAAGAGAACCAAAGAACATAAGAAGCACCCCATTTATCCGTCGCAGCAAACAAACTAGGCGTTGCTCTCGAAGAAGCAAAGTAGAATAACCAGTGAATCGCCATCAAAATCGAGACATTCAAAGATTGAATCCAGATAGGGAATATCTCAGGTCCCAGGATGTATGGAATACTGCACCAGCCGATACTCCATGCAACAGCGTGAAGATAAATGGTTACAATCGCAGCGGTAGATGCGCGTGAGGCACTTGGGATATCGTTGATATGGTCTGCTGCCATGTCCTTTGTAACACCTAGATATGCGCCTACGAAGGCGAGTGTGGTTATTTGGAGACAGATACCAGCCATGAGCGAGCGACGACGGCTGATGAAGTCTACCACAAAGATACCAAACAGCATTGTACTGTCGAACTTCGCAATTGCGTATATACCAGTTGCGAGGAAAGTTGACTCGGTACCCTTGATGCCCAGATATCCGAAGATGGAGGGTGAGTCCTGAGTGATTGCGTGCGCACCGGACCATTGCGAGAATAAGGTGGCCATGAAGATGAGGAAGAATCGATGTCAGTTCTCTATCAGGATGAGAGACTCTTTTGAGTTAATCCAGTAGACTGCTGTTGTTGACGGCTTCGACTTCATGGAGAATCTGAATCTCGATGGCATTGCTTCCGCTGACGATCAGGGGATGGTCAGCTGGCAATTTTCTGATATGGCACAATGTGGCGATTGCACGTTCACGTCTGCCGGTAACAAAAAGCTATCGGGGGGACTCGGGACAGAGGAAGGTTCCTACACCCCAGATGACTGTTGGTACAAGTTGGGGGAGAGTCGGTAGCATCCACAGTTTGTCGGTTCCTGCATATGATTTGGTCACGCCGTAGTTGATGAAGAATCTGACAGGCTGCATATTGAAGAATGAGTAGACCGCGAATAGCTTTAGGGGAGATCTGTCCGAGAGATTGATTCAATTAGCATATTTCAATGCCTTTTCAAGACTTGATGAAGAATGACAAACCTCTGCAATATAGACAGGTGGCACAAGTTTTTTGACTATAATTTAGCATAAGTAATAACATAAAACCTAGAAAAATAGCCTATGGTTTTTAAATTACATGTCTTCATGATCGAGGATATTTTTTGTGCTCCTCCTTGGCCAGTTTACTAGCTCTTTGGATTTCAATATCCTCAAAGCCATTTTGCAGCGTGTGCACCAGATGCCTTAAGGGAAATAGTACAGTAGTTTGCACCCTCAAAGTAACAACACTCTCTTCTCTTTCTCATGAAACGCCACTAATAATGTACCAGTCTATATACGGCTAGATCCGGATTAACCCTGGCTCGTGTAATTTTCCCTGCATGTATTATGCTTTTGTAGGTTTGATACGCTTGTAAATTACATGTATTGCTGCCTAGACTTAGTACCTTATACATATATATACCTTGCCATGTCTCAGCTTCTTTCTACACTAGTCACTAGAACATAATACAGCTTTGTACTACGGTATACAATGGCGCCGCTCCTTGTATAATCAAAGATTCAGCTCATATGCCATATGCTTAGAAGCGATGAGCCTGTATCTCGGATTGCGCGTACTGTTGATTGTAGCCGCAAGGTGTGACAGTGGTCAAAACCTGATATTGAGGCTATCTCGCTAACTAGGTGCACCGGGTCTACAAGCAATATCAAGCATGGAGAAGGAAAGAAGAAGAAGCCAAAATCCGCCCGCTGAGAGCTCCTTTATATGCTCTGTGTGCGAAGCCCCTTTCCCAATACAGTACCGCCAGGAAGGCAGTTCCCAATGTAGCGGTTGCTAGGGTTACAGCCCTATCTAGCTATAGCTTCATAACGGGAAGCTCCGTCATATGGCCAACCACGCTGTCAACCATGCCACTATTTAGCCACGAGCCAAAAAGGCTGTCACATTACCCCCCCTTCCACGAGGCGCTTGCCCATGAGCGCTTGTTATTAGCATATTGTTCTCTAATATATCCTCTATAAAATAATCCTCCTCTATAGCTTTAAGCTATTCTCCAAGCATTTTTAGTAGTCTATTTGCTCCTAGATTAGCAGTATAAAAAGCTTGCAATACCAGTAGCATATTCTTTAAATAGCTCACTAGATACTATTTTAGATTAGGGTTATGGCCTAACTAGCTTATTTAGTAGTAAAGCTTTTTCTATCAGATATATAATATGACCACTCATTTAATTTCTTATTCTGAATGCCTATTAATTTTCAATTTAAGTCCTTTATCTACCAGTTATCCTGAGAGTAGCTTTATTAAGATAGCTAAATATAACTTTTCTAGTAAGAATATAGAGTATATACTTAATCCTTTTAGCAATTTAAGTTTAAAAGTATATTCTATTTACTTTATAATAGGGAAAGGTCTCTTTTACTAATATTTTAGTTTCCTATTTAGATGATCTATATTCTATTCCTTATTTATAATATATACTATATCTCTAATTAAGAAGTTCACTGGTCAATATTTTTTATTAGTCTGCTTAGCTTGATAGTCCTAAGCTTATTTTATATTTTCTCTTATAAACTCTTAAATCTTCTATAATCTTTTAGTCTATGTCTATGCATCCTTTTTATTAAGAGTTAACTTCTATAGTGGTGCCAAGGTAGTTTAATTAAATAATATTTGGGATTAATATCCCCTTTTAATTATAAATAATAATATGCTTATTAAGGCTTAAGGTAGGACTAATACTATAAAGTTAATAATAGGTAAGTACTCTAATTAATTATCTATAGTAAAATTTATATAAGGCTATAGACACTGCTAGAGATATTAATTTATAATTTTAGTTTAACTATCTATCTGTATATATTATGCTATAAATAATTTAATCTTAATTTATAATACTTAGTATATTTTATTCTAGAATTCTAATATAAACTGCCTTTTATAGTTTAAGATAATACTGTTAGATAATCCTATCTATAGAAAGATATATTAAATTTATAATCTAGCTATCTCTTTAGTAATTGCTATATCCTTATAATATAGTATAGAAACTAGACACTTATTTAGATAATTAACTATTATAAATACTATATTAAAGCTATAATAGTCTATTAAAAACTTTATAAAGTCTATTAATAAATGCTATTATAGTTAATTAGGAATAGATAATAGTTTTAATATACTAAAGGTCTAGTCTCTCTAGGTATTAGTTCTTCTATAGGTCTTGCAATTATTAATATAGCTCTTAATATCCTTACTCTATAATTCCTAGTAAAAGTATTCTTTGAATAGCTTTTTTATTTTATCTTAACTAGGGTATACTATTAAAAGTAGTTGGTATATCTTATCTAATAATTATATATAGAGGTCTATCTTATCTAGAATATATAAATAATCTTAATATAATAATCTTTCTCCTTTAATATATTACTTTAAATCTTTCTAATTCACCCTTTCACTGGCATCCTTTATTATAATAACTCTCTTATTTATATCAAATATTTATCTAATAATATTAGTATTTATAATAGCACTATTTAGGTTTATAAAGGCTACTTCTATTATAATCTAATTATTAAAGATCTTTTATAATAATATTATTAGGTTATAGTAATTAAGATTTTTAGCTCTATTATCTCTTTATTATATAAGTATATCTACTAGTATATTTATTCTTCTAGGTTAATATTATAATATGAAGTAGAATTCTTATAGTAATTTATACTATTATATTTGCTTAGCAGTTAGGGCCTTAGTTATTATAAAGTATTCTAAGGCTTGATAGTCTAATAATACCTTAAAACACTCTTTCTATCTGTCGGAACGTCAACTCACACGCGCTATACGCTCCGGCACGAGAAAGCCCTTGCTTTGACAACCCCCGGCATATTGCCTACCGGAATGCCTGGCCGAATGCC
>LHCL01000167.1:0-28253 GCA_001305275.1 Talaromyces verruculosus
CCCAGTTTCTCCAAGCAATATCCCGTGGAGACGTTCGCAGAGATCGCAAAGTGAAAGCCAGGAGCTGGCCGACTGCGGTTAGATGTAGTCGATTGTCACTTTTGGCATCTCCGGACCAGCCAGTAGTATTGCCAACATCTTCGTGCGGTACCGATAGATAGTAGAGGACGGTCGAAGGGGTATGGTGAGGCACGCGAAGGAATATGAATGCTTCACCTGTGGTCATGCAGCCGTACTCGATTCCGCTTGCATACATGTAGTCTGAGAGCTGTGTAACCACCGCGGCAATAGTGCGGCGACAAATGTCCTCCGGCGATTCCCTTTCTTGGTATCGTACGATGCGGTCCAGTTCCATGTCCTGCAACCCGGCTTTGATGTGAGCGAGAGACAGCTTATGTGGGGCTTTGTATTCGATGAGAAAGGACGGAATGTTCTCGTCCGGACCCCGGTTGTAAACGCAAAACTGGTCTGCTCGAGGACGAGGTCGGCGTGGCTGTGCGGCTGGTTGTCTTCTCGCCCGTGATGTTGACCTAGAGGTGTCCCGAGATTGTCTTGCGAGGCGCTCGGAGCGGCGAGGTCCTTTCTGCTCCAAACGGAGAGAGCTCATGTCGGTGACGATTCTGGACTCGTCAGTCAGTGTGTTGGCATGGTTTTCGAAAGTCACGTTTCCACGAAGGTTGAATTTTCGTCGCAGTTGCCGGCTAGCATAGAGCTCTTCGATCACGGACGCGACGCGCGACTCCACGGTCTCGCGTTGAAAATATCTGATGTCGAGTTCGGAGCCGTGCATTCGTTTCATGATCTCCCTTCCGGATTCCTTCAGCGCTAGCAATGGTGTAAAGCGACGTTTGGTCACAAAGTCCGCATCCATGAGGTCCGCCCATATCGCCGTCTGCTCGTCCGGAAAGTCTGTCCATTCCTGGATTCTGCTCGGTCGCAACTTGCGGTCCGCATTGGCAGGATCACCCTTTGTTGATGATTTTTTGTCCTTCTGAATCGTCAGACCGAGGAAGAGATATTTGTGGCACGCGTCGAGAAATTCGGGGAGTGTGGTATTCCGCGTTTGTAGTCTTTCGAGGTTCAAGTTCCGTTCCGCTTCCTCTCGTCGCCGTTGTTCATCCTCTCGTCGCCGTTGTTCTTCCCTAATCTGATTTTCAGCGTCCCTGAGACGCTGAAGTAAATCGTCTATCTCATTATGTGACATATTGATCAGTTTCCGAGACAAAAAACATTGTAATTGGTGGGCTATCAAGAGCTAAGAAAGTTCGCGATAGTTTGTTTGGACTTGCAGACCAAGAATTAAGAACGGACAGTCAACAACACGGTGCTAGCACGTGACTTCCTTGGCTGCGCGGATCGGCCCGATAATCAATCAACCTAGATCAAACTGAGCTTAGAGCGAATGGGGACGAATTGGGACGAATAGGGACGATCCAAAATAGAAAGTCGTCGTAACATGATTTTTCACATGCTTACTTCACGGTTTCACTGGGCTGCAAATAGTTAGGCTGTTTGCAGCTTTATTCCCCTCATCAGACGCTCTCAAGAGATAACACGGATTTCACATCGCCGCCGATGTTTCCTGGATGCCATTGCCCTTTGCATAGAGAAGTTTACGAGACGTGGCCCAAGAGTAATGCAATTTTTCATGTCTCATCTTGCATGAGGAATTGCCCACTGGGCAAAGTACCTTTCCAAGAAGCGACGTCATTCTAACTATTATACCTGAAGAAGTAACTTGTTACTACAGCCACAATATGCTATGCCACAGTTTCCAAGCGACCAAGCCACGAGTTCTTCCTCTCTAACCGATGTGATGCTTTCTTTTTGTTTCACCGCCCAGTCTTGAACGCAGAACAAGACATTTGCTGATGGAAAAACAATGTAGGACCCATTAAGTGTACAAGCCGTCCATCTTACTAGTATTGGTGAATTCCTCAACAAATTTGTCGTTCGCTTTCATGGCCGTTTCCAGATGCTTCCATGTCACTTGGGTCCCCTGGACTGAGGCTAATGCCTGGGCGATGGAGGTCAGGTTTTTGATCTGTTTCAAAACTACGTTAGCCAGTGCTAAGACGGGTAAATATCATATTATGACTTGCCTCTCGACCGTTGAATTTCATTACTTCAAGACGCTTGAGGTCGTCGGGCCCGACCATTGCAGGGCCATGAGAGGTGCGAGCCTCTAAAAGGAAACTTTCCCAGATCTTCCGCCGTGAAGCCGCCGTCAATTCTGGATACTTAATTTTCAAGTGGATTCGACTCAAGACTGCTTCGTCGAACTCCGTTAAGCGGTTAGTGGTCAGAAAGAGGATCCCCTCATAGTATTCAAGTTTCCTAAGGAAAATAGTCACAAGGCGATTGTGAGTACTCTGGTATGATGAGCGAGTCTCCATAAACACGTCCGCTTCATCTATAAGGAGGATCGCCT
Organism: Talaromyces verruculosus; assembly: GCA_001305275.1. NCBI lineage: Eukaryota > Fungi > Ascomycota > Eurotiomycetes > Eurotiales > Trichocomaceae > Talaromyces > Talaromyces verruculosus. Next base: position 2,432 of record LHCL01000167.1, read on the forward strand.
TGAGATGTTCTGCAATTTTGAAGATACGATCGAGACTTGCATCCAGTTGCCAGGGATCACCATGGTCAGCGATTAATTCACCGGCCGAAACCTGACACATATTAGACATGAAGACCTATTGAATGAATATCGCTTACCGAATAGAGAGGAGTCCTGAATCGCTCCGCTGTCGCTTCTACCGTGAATGTTTTGCCAACCCCTGGCACGCCACTGAGACGTTAGACAATGGACCTTCTTTCAGAATCAAACAGACTTACAAGAAGAGAACATTGAGACCCCGACCCTTTCCTTTGATGAAATCATCGAAAACAACCTTTTCATCATTGCACAAGCGAGAGCTTGTAAGTGACAGTAAGATTTCACGCGTGTCTTCCGGAATTTGCAGGTGATCGAATGAAGTTGGTGACCATTCGACAGCCTCTAGGTCACCAACGGCACATTCCACTTTTCAATTCGTCAGCAAAATCACGTGGGCAAGGGAAGATGGGGACCTACAAAACATCTTCTCATGGAAGCTAAAGCAACGTACAGTTGGGCAACAAATAAGATACTCGTCATCGGTCATGGAATCACCAGCAGTTCCATTGGCCTTTAAAGTCTCCAATTCCTCTCGACGTTCTGCCTCTTGAAAAGAGATTCCATGAATAGAGAAACAGTCCTCCCACAAGTCAGAGACGCGCGGTCGGCGGTAGTTCGGCTCCATTTCACGAAACAAGCCAGCATCAACAGCAACACGGCTGTTAATACTCACCGCCTGCGGCTTGCCATTCTTCATGAAGAAGGCTTTGCCTCTACAGTGTTGGATAAGAGTTTCCTTTTCAGGATCTCCGACTAAATCGCGGAACTTGCGGCCACGTTCCACAAGCTTTTGTTTGATTTGACTTCGACCAGGATGGTATTCGAGGGGGAATGCATCCAACGTGTGAATTGGTTTGCGACCACGGAACTTGACAATACCCAGCTCAACTCCCACTTCTCCGAATTCGTGTCCGTCATGGTCGAGATAATGACATTCAAGTTTAAAATAGGTGACTTTTTTATGCGTAACCTCTTCGCTGGCGTCAAAGACAACACATCGAGATTTTTGAGAGCCCAGGCACTTTGCATACACATGGCATCCCGGTTTGAAAAGCTCTCCGAGAAGGTTATAAGTAATCTCTGTACTTTGTAACAATGGTTCTAGACTCTCCGCAGTGGGAGCATAGGCCTTCTTGAGGTGGCTGACTAGTAGTTGAAGATGCTCGTAACTGTCCGAGCGACTGCCGGCAGTTTTCCGATCTAAATGTGTGTCGGGTTCGTCTAGCGAAGAGATGACAAGTCCCGAAGGAACAACCCCTTCGTCAGGGACAGTGAACGCCGTTCTGGCGCTATCGCCTAGCTCCTCCAGCTTGCACTCTAACTCTGGCAGGAAATGGAACAGAATCTTCTGCTCAATCTGACTCAAGGTTAGCTTCTAGTATTTTTCATGTCACTAAGTTACTTACTGATGGTTTGGCTTCCTTGACGTTGACACTCCTCACATTCTTTAGCACCTTCCCCAAGATATCCCGCAGAAATTCCGATTTCACATCGATGTATGTAGTAGACTCTTTGGTTTTTTGTTCTAAGAAAAGATGAGATTCAATCTTTTGCTGGGACACGATGTGCGTACCAATCTTTTCACGAACAACAAACACATAACCACTCCAGTCATCAATTTCTGGTTCAATTGAGTCTACAATCTTATACTTGGATCCCTCCTTGTCCCAACTATTTGGATGTCAGAAGCGCTTTGACAGATATAGGAAAAAGAGGAAACCATACATTTCCATAACCTTTTTGAACTTGGCGTTGCAGTCTTCCGGAACTGAAGCAGAATTGCTGATCTTATCTTCATACTTCGCGGAATTCCATCTATGCATGGTTAGCAACGCTCATGATAGACGTTGGTAGACATACACTTCGTTGAGAGTCTTGGACTCTACCTTTGAGGCATGAGACTCGTTCTTCTCGTTGCTGGTAGGATCTTGGCCATCCACAGTAGATTGCGTTTTTTGAGTTCCCAACTCTTCCGCAAACGCACAATTCAGCTCTTCCTCGCTGATAAAATCCGAAGGACCTACGCCTAGACTATCAGGGGGCGTCGTAACTTCCACAGATCTAGGGTCGAGTCCTGTCCAGGAGAACCGACATAAATCTTGTGGGCAGTCGTCGATTTCTGTAACGGCATCCCAAGTCTGTGTGTTCCCATAGGTGTCCGAGGTATGTACCGTGATAGCTGGATGATATTCCGATTCAATGGAGGAAGACTTCTGTGCCAGCTGCGAGAAGAGCCTTTGTAGATGTCGAATACTAGAAGGATGATCTTTGGCTTCAGCTGAGACTGCTAGGGGCAAGGTTGTTAGCATAGGCTGGTGTTTGTGGATACCCTGAGGAGGCGAATACTAACCATGTCGTGTATGGTCATCACCCTGCTCTGTACCGGCACGTTCCGTTGTAGGAGTATCCAGAACTCTTTTGGTTTCCAACGCAGACTCTAGCAACTTTATGAGCTGATTGACCGTGACAAGCTCCGGGCTGTCATCGCGTGGGACATCTGGAGCCACTGTCATTTCTCGACGATACGGCTCGTAGAGCTTCAAAGATTTAGCGACCCTGCTAGATTGTTCAGCTTCGGTGGAGTCCAGAAGACGTACCATTTTATCCCTAGAGCAGACGCTTGGCTGGGAGCTTTCAGTCAGAGAAGTATCCTTTTTCCTAGCGGCAACTAGTCCTCGGATAGCATTAGCAATCATTTCATTGTCTACCTTCATGTCTTTCGAGGGCAACTCCTGATTTGGACTGCCAGGGGGCGTGGCCGCCGGGGCGGGTGCCTTTGGTTGGAAAGAACAAGGAGCCATATTGCAAAATGGGTTGGAAATGAGAGTTTGTGTATCGCACACGTTTCTGTAAATGATGCAAACTGAAGAGATGAATAATGAAGCGGGAGAGTAGGACATGTACCTTCTTTATATATCTGCGACTAGAAATTCGCACACATCGCTCCAACAGAATTTGAGATGCAATGCAGCGTGCGCTATCGGCCTTTCAGCAGGTCTCTAATCAAGAAGCCGTGATTCGGCGTGTCTGATTCGGCGTGTCTGGACCGGCCCAAGCTATGTTCAATCACACTTCTGCTGTGCATTGATTGAACTATACGTCTCATCACATTGACGGACACGACAGCGTTATCAGTACGAGACATGATGAAACATTATGAAACATTATGACAGTATAAACGTGTGATGTACAAATCTGCTATATATAGAGCAAAATAGAGCATAATGAGGTGGTGCATATGGAACTGAGTGGAACAATATGAAACAATATGAAGCATTTTGACCGCTAACCATCAGGTCAATTAATTTCATCAAGTCACCCCTAAACCAAATATCCCGTGCTCATTACCATAGGAAAATCGTGAATAATCAAAAGCGCAATGCTTTAAAGATGCAGCCTTGTCCTAGATTCACTGCATCTTGACAGATCAATTCAAGTCTTTTACGGGTTTCAGGTTCTTGAAACATGAGTGAACTTTCCATACCTGGCAGAGGAGCATACGATACTACTGGAGAACAAAAGCCTGGCCAGCCGAAACCCTCAAAATAGCACCGCCATTCGCCCCGCAACATTTCAAACCAGACTGCATAGACAACCTTTCCAAACCTAGGTCAAGCTTCAACACAGACAAGAAATATGTCGTGTTTTCCATGGCTACTAGCCTTGTTTAGTCATTCGCGACGGCGTTCATATGATGCTACTTCTCAACCTTCTACTCCACCATTGTCTTCAGAATATTCTATCGGCATATGGACCATTGAATCGAAGGCACAACTGCCTAAGATCGCTGGTGAAAGAGATAGTATTAACTCTGTCGAAGCTCCAGCAATCACTGTACAAACCTTTGTCTCTGTGCCGCCGCAACTGCCTCCAGCTACTGTCAACCGAGATAGCATTGGTTCTATGGAAGCGCCTACATCTATGCGCTCAACCTCATCACTGTCTCCAGACTATCCGAAGATCACCATACGCTCAATCAAGTATCCGGAGAAAAGATTACAGAGTGCAGAAATAGCGTATTCAATTGGTCGGCGCGGATCGTGGCATTGGTTACCTTACAAGAGGCTTGTGGAGAAATATGGAGAGGACGACATCAGAAAATTCAACCCGATGTTTCGCGATGGACTATAATGTTGTATTTAATCTACTATCACTAGCGAAGTGTATATAAGCCCTTTCATCACGATTGATTGGCGATGCTGTAAATCTATTTACATGGCCTCAAGCGCACTACAAACAGCAATTGAATCTGAACCATAACTTGCTCCAGCTGCGAAATTGGATTTTTGCTCATCACTACTGCTTAACGCATTTGCGGAATCTAATCTAGCGTTAGTTTGCATATAGGTCTGCAGTGAGCGACGAGAGCTCAAAATCCAAACAACCCTTTTTGACACTGCTTATCCAACAGATCGACACAAGGTACGTGCTGCAACAGGGGTCTGAGTCTTCGAATGGCAGGTTCGAAGACTTGTTCTCATCGGTTCAGCTAGCTTGGTCGTCGTTGAACCCGAAGGCCAGACAAGAACACAGATACGAGCTTAGTATCCGAAAATTTCGGGTTTATAGCTTAAAGTTAATGGTTGGCATCATTGCGTCACAGTTGATAGTTATAATTACAGGGATTATATCGTAGACTAAAAGAAAAAAGCAAAAGTAAAAAACGTAATGATGAAACACAATGAAACAAGATGAAACTTTATGTTGAAAAGTGATACTAGCATCTGACGCACCTAGCAAATATTGATAAATACTCTGAAGAGCCGCAGCTGAAGAAGCGATTAGTACATAACAAGATGAATGGGATAGAGAATAACTGTCAGCTAAAATCTGAATATATTTTGTGTTTGATTATGGATCCTTCGCTACCATGCCAGTCGGGTATTCATAATTTGAAAATCACATGACAGACTTTTTTCTTTCGTGCCCAACTTCGACTTGCGGTTCCTTCCCCGCTAAATACCATTCACCCGAAGTTTCCATAAGTCCTTTTCACTCACTTACATAACATGACCATTGGCATAGGTAAGAAACAATCTGGCGTTTTACAGACACCGCTAGCTAATCATTATTCTAAAAGGTTTGCGATAATCGAAACCGTGGGTTTGAAAGTACTCCGAGTATCTCCGCGCCACCCAAGTATGAGCGAGACACATTTTCGCAAAGCGAATTCGGTAGATGACCGAGAACTAGAGGAGGAGGTGAAACGACTCACAGTATGTTTCGAATGCATAATTTACTGTGTGCTGGTATGGTAACAGTTTATAGAACGTGGATGTGGTTCTTGAAGAGACTCGCTTTACGTCGAGATATGTGAATTCTGATACAGCCTATGCAATTCTCATAGACGAGAGTGGTGGAAAGGGGGCAGTTCATACTCAAATCGGTACCGGCAAGGTGGAAATTCTTCCGACTGGACCCGATTTAGGCAACGGATTTCGAATCTTGATTTTGGATGAAGGCAGAACCTGCTTGATCTTAGGCCAGCCGTCAATTCGATGTTTCCAGGTTCGCCGCGCTTGAATTCGAGAGTTCCCAGATAAAAAAATAACTAAGCTCCATCGACAACTCGAGCTTGACACTCATTCCGACTGGCAACTCCAGATTGATGTGAATAAAAGGTGGAGCAAGATTCAACCACGGATAAGTCAGATAATGGTTCGGACTGCTGAATTGAAGCAATTCAGAGACTGCTTGCAAGTGCGGAAATCCAGCTTGGTACTTCGAAAGGAAGCTTTGAAGCTGGGATGTTTGAAACGGTATGGTCTCTTGATCAGCTGCTGCTAAAGCGTGGTTCTCTTCAACACCTAGATTCTGTCAGGATCTTCGTTCTGTATACTAAGAAACTTGATGGTCGAACCTGAACTCTGAGGGTGTTCTATCTCTAAGTGAGTTTTTTGTGCTCGTTTACTTCGAACACGTCTATGATTTTGGATTGATGCATACCTTGTGATGATTGTACATTTAAACTCTGTTGGGCGAGTACAGTATCGCTTAGATCTGAAATAAATTGTGAGGCCTGAGACTCCTCTTCACCGGCAGCTTTCGGAGCTCGACGCTGCTTCCGCTTGCGGCCTGCATTCTTTACTTAACATGATTCTGAACGAGGACCAAATGACCAAGCCAATACCTAGCTGTCCTGATTCAATATCCCGTTTCACAATATCAATCTGTTGTAATGCCGTTGTCTCTAGCGTCTTTGACACTGGATGGTCCTTAAACCACGTTCCGAGTCGAGGGAATAGTTCCTCATGTTTGAAATGGCCTAATTGTGAAATGGTCTTTGTCGTTGCAACCAACAAGAATTCCCCGTTGCCCAGAGACGATGCGTTTTTTAGATGCTGCCCAGCCCGCTCATATCTGTTTGCTACAGCTCGTGAGGAATGTGCACCACTGTAGCCGTGTTGGAGGAGGAAATAGGCAGATCTGAGCTTGCTATACTGTTTTTTATCGAGAAATGGCTGTTCCCGGTCTAGTGCCATAGCTGTCCATGAAAGTGACTCGAAGAACTCATCTACACCTGACATCGTTTGAATGCGGTCAATGAAGTCAAATGAAACAAATGGAGACAAAATGAAAAAAAATGAAAGTTTCTGAAGGAAGCTGCCTGAGGCGCTGTATTAATAGCTGCAAAATGGTGCGTGGGGGCCAAAATTGTGAACAACAAGCGACGTTTACCAATCAAATACCGAACCTGTACCACTCCACTTATGCTGCATATCTAAACTATGTCTAAAAATATGAAACAATATGAAACAATAGGAGATATAGTGAGACAAAAAGGCAAGGCTGTACAGGATCCTGTGCGTCTCCCAATTCACCACTAACGGCAGAATTTCTAGGAGTACCAACATAATGTATCAGTAACCCACGAATCGCTTGGAGCCCCCCGCCCAGGAAAGAGCTCGGATCGCTCATTGAATATGAATGCAACTGGACACGTCTTCTTTTAACCTGCCTGTATAATAAGCAACTTGAAGCATGTGATACGAGTCCAAAGCAATCTATAAATTAACCTCTTGGTCCACCTTCCGTCCTCCTCTTCAGTCATTTCTCCAAAGGTGCCTTCCTCATCCACACATCAAGTAATCGAATCTTACTCAGGTATGTATGATACTTCGCGTGTAGATATTGACTAACTGTCTCTCTAGAATGTATGATCCAAAAGCATATAACTCGCTACCATCACTCCGTCAAGCCGCAGAGAGGCTGGATGAAGATGTTAGAAAGTATCTTTTTGGCGAGATTCGTCAGATGTTCCTCGACAACAATGTCTACGAAAAGTACGGCATCAGCTTGCTGCACAAACACTTCCCCATTGGTGAAGAAGATCGGCTAGTCGACTGTCGACATACCTCAACAGCTTGGAAAGTGGGCGATGAGCGTGATGATATGGCCAAGAAATATGAAGGCCTTATCACGCCTCGTTCGTTTCGGCTCTGGGGCGGGTTACCAGTTCCCTATGAATTCGCTTTCTCCCCAACTATGCCGATGTATGATGCAAAGTTCGAACACCGAGTGTTTGATCTGCTCCGTGGACTTGGTCTAGAGGGAGTATTCGGTCTACGATATCTAGATGAGTATGATCCGAATTTGTCGATGGAGATCACCGAGGGGAATGCGAATATCATGATGCCACGTGGGTCCGTCCCTGACTCTAGTCTTATTGAAGCATTGTGGGTGTTTAGTCCCAGGGATGACGACCGCTGCCACTGCCGAGAAGTCTGCTTTAAAAAAAGTGAGGGACATGAAAATGACCATAGTTGCGGGTAGCTTCTCACATCTATCCGAGGACTTGGTGAACACAGGCATTTTGCTCTCGTGTCAGATCCTTTGTCATCATCATACTCGTTTGTCTTCAGAGATAGTATAGTAACTGCAATTTTCATCCCAAGCCTGATAATTTATTCATTGAGCCTCTCTAAACATACTTTTGAACGTGCCTTTCGACGTATGGATTTCCCCCACTACCTGGAATCCAAATTTGGTGTACAACGTAATAGCTGCTGGTGAGGATATTAGGAACGAATCCCAACCATGTCTGTCTGCTTCCTCTGTTCCCCACTGCAGTAATAGAGATCCTATACCCTGCCTTTGGTATGCGGGATTAACAGATATCATAGTGAGACCTGACAAAGAGGCTTAGCACGAGAATATGAGTCATGGTTGTTAAGTTAACTTACGCCAGATATTTTTGCGATTTGCGAGTACTCGTCTCTTTTCTTGCCTAAACATCTTCGAGACTTCAACCCAAGATTTCACATCAAGAGTGCTGGGATGCCAGTAGCCGTCCTCTGAGCATTTAATCGGTTGTGTCCGCTTTTCTGAAATGCATTTCACACCAGCCATACTTTTCTCCGGTATGGTTTGCTCCAAGCTCCAACCAGCGAACCCCACAGGCGTGCCATCCGCCAAGCATACTTTGCGAAAACCCGCCGACCGTGTCTGAAGCGTTTCTCGTAAGCCTTCGACAGTCCACTGTATTTCTTTCTCCTCTGTTTCTGGGGTTGAGTGTGGGAACATTATGAGATGTAGCGGGTTTTGTCGCATCGCTGGGAAATCACATTCTCGTATCAAGCGCTCCGCATCATCAGCATCAACGGAAACGAGTGCCGGCTGCATGTTCGAAAATTTGCGGCAGTCAACCCGACAAACACGGTGATGACTATGGGCCGACGTGTGAAGTCGCTTCTAAATGGCTTGACTCAAGAGTGAGAGATGATAAAGGATGAATTATAGCTAGTATACGATACAAAAGTAGGCATCGTATGATATGTATGAGGATAATAGTCTCTTTAACAAACTGGAGACTGGAGTAGGCGTCTTGGGAATCCTTCGACAGCGTATTATGGAAAGGAAATTCTATTTTCCGAGATAGTTGTTGAAAGTCGTAGCCGGCTGCACTAGCCACTATGAGGCTAGCACTGCCACACTCAGCATCCGAATCATTCCAGATAAATGCCCATCTGCAAGTTATGCTGTTTCTAACTGTAAAATCCGACTGTACGGCTTTTACGAAAGATCTCTTCAGCTAGCCATTTCGTCACTTAGCTCCTAGCTCTCATCAACATTAGCTTTGGGTTGTGGGGGTCACTATTCTTTTGGACATTAACATGATGCTGGATGATTCTACGATACAGAACTAGAAGCTAAAATCAGTTGTGGAAGTCTCAGAGCTCGAATGCAGGTCAAACGATATGTGGAGCCAGCTCCAAGATAAATGAAACAAACAATAGCATAAACCAACACATTCTAAAAAGATACAGCGACGATTAAATCAAACAGGTCATAGAAGCCAGTCAACACAATCTACAAAAAGCAACCATGCTCATGGGCGAAGTGCGCTTTCAGCTCCATCTTCCCATTCAAAATGAGCCCAGCGCACGCATGGTCGTCAGGGAAGGAATGGGGTCGTCCGGACCGTAGTACTTGAGACGACATCGATCGACGTGTTTCTGCAGCGTGTATTCCGTTTATACCTGCACTGTCGTTCCTCCAGAGGCAGGTCGTTACTGGCTAGACAGAAAACGCACTGCCAGCCTTGGCACTTTAATGGAGAATCGCGTTTGACCTCTGGTTCTATCTGGGACAGTCGTGGCGATCCCTCCGTTTACATAATGCAATCAAAGCGACGGAGAACTCGACATGGAAGGCATAGCCTTTCTGATTGTGGAGTACAGATGGATCGCGCGCAGCACATTCGGCGATATAGCGTCTCTCAGCGATCCGAATGGGAGTGCGGGAGCATTTTCTTTATCGTCATCATCATCATCGTCGTCACATTGGTCCCCATTCAATTGCTGCTGGATAGCCAACACAGGGGCATTCAAGTCGTACTCCTCCTGAATCTGCTTCAGCAACGCGCGCTCCTTTCGAATGGTAGCGGCAAGGGATACCTTCACGGCTTGATAGTCATTATAGATTGGTTCCCCTTTCGCCATCTCGATTACCCCGAATGTTTCCTCGATCTGAGCGCACAACCGACTCCGGACAGCCGCCAATTCTCGGACTTCAGGATCCTGTTGTGCCTGCTGTCCTTGTTCGGCGCTGAGTTTCCTCGGTCGATCAGGATCTCGGAGCAGACCGATCTGGCTCGCAATCCTTGCAGACTTATGATCGGAGCTTCTTCCCCAAAATCGATTTTGGGTAAAGTAACGAATTGTTCACAAGAGGTAGTTGCATTTAAAGATTATAGATCCTGTCTCATAATCAAGGACGAGATTTCTATCGACCATCTGGTAGATCTAGGAAGGACACCCTCTTGGCGCAATCCTGTTCAGATATGGATGGCGACTCTGTCCGCTGCCTGGTGTTGCTTATAGGTGTATTATTATGATTGGTATTACTTTTGGTGGTATTAACTTTATCTACGATAAGTGTTGTTGAGTAAATATCTAGCTTATTCTCATACTGAGATTGGTATGAGTCCATTGGTGTTAAGAACTGACTGCACTATATGGCTTGGCTAATAAGAAGGATCTTATCTCTATTTTCATTTTAGTGGTGGTCAAGTAGACAGGTCTGGAATGTTTTCTTGTATTGCTCTACTACATAGTAGTGATAGCTTACGCAATGACCGGTTTCTCTTGGCAGAGCTGGTGAATCATATCGCGAAACTAATAGATTAGTGGTTTTCTGTTGTGATAATAGTGCAAATTCAATATCCTCTATTTCTAGCTGAACCTCCATGTTGGCTAGCTCATCGGAGCTTTTTGAAAAGTTCGAGTAGGGAACGTCCCTGTTGGTTTGGGTGGATTGTTGATTGTGGGCTGGTGATAGTGGCGTACATCATGAACACTCTGGAAAAAAAGAAAAAGAAAAAGAAACCAATGGTAGAAGAGATTTTTGTGAAAGAAGAGCCAGAGGTGTGGATAGTGGTCTCTTTATAGCTGTCGAGCTTAGGATTTCGACATCCTAGGATGCTGAAACCCAAGTTCCACCTGGGCAGCCACAATTAACTGGCAAATCAAACATTAGTGCAGTGATATAGATCGTTTCAAGAGAGCAATTAGGGTTAGACCATGATAGCCAATGTTGGGCATGGGCTGATGGCCTATGAGCTAGTAAAACAAGGGCATGAGTCTGTTACTTCGACGATACTGAAACTTTGTCCACTTCGGGGATTGCTTTATGTAACGGAGCGTAACGAAGTCAAGAAAAGCGTATGTCATAGAAAACTAACAAGACGTGAGCTGAAGAGCAAACCTAAACTACAGGGGAGCAAGCCCATATTTATGCTTGCGCAGGCTGGCTCCCAGGCCTGATTCTCGACGGAGCAGGCCTTCCAAATAACATAACAATCTGAAAGCAATATTCGGGATAGCGGTAAAATAATGCTGTGACTAATATTACTATGTAGTGCTAATATAAGACTGACACCTATATATGAGACGTAATTAGACTACGTACGCTTAGTATATATTCTGAGTGAAAGATTACGGTGTAGTTAGTTATCAGTGTCAGTGTATCAGTCACTCTTGCATTAGATCCACTTTTCTTGAGGTAATCTCGGTATGTATTTATACTATACGGTTGAAACGTACCTGAAATAATGCAGTAATCACATGGCTTAGTTATGTTTTATTGTAAGGTTTGAAAAATCAACATATGTATGGGGAGATTCTGTTGCGACTGTACGGAACTTGGGAATTGCACAGAATATTCACTTAGATCTCTTGCGTTTGCAAAGATGCGTCGTTAGCATTTCAAAATTTCTTCCGACTCCATTTCGCAAGGTTGAGCATGATTCGATTCCCGTATGGGGATGAGACGTATCAGCCATAGCGCAGCACTCACCACCGCGATACAGATGAGAAATTGTCTGACAATATATGAAATCACTCTCCACAGGATAAGAAAGCACAATATGGTAACAGTGGTCCTTTTCAACTGCGTTTCCTTGAAAGAGTGTGTTGCATACTCGGTCAGTCTTTTGAACATGAAGCGGTTGACAGCCTAGTGGATATTCAGCGATTTAGTCATGACAGAGCGTCAATTCCATACCGAAAAGTTTATGATCTCGATATTATTCGACATTGTGCCGTGGCAGTTGCCAAACAGATTAAAAAGAGAGGGATGCCGTCGCAGGCGAGATTAAATACCTGATTGAGCGCTTTGGCATTGGGTTAACAGTTGAGTAGCCAGCTCTCAAACGGAACCTGCTCTTGAGAAAAAGGCCAGGCCTAAAAAGGAGCTATTTCACCTGTTCTCGGCCGTCAATTTGATATGACATCACCGGGCTTAAAAAGGATTAACCAAGTGAGCATTTTAAATCTGAAAAGGCCCTACCGGTACAAGTGGCGGGGTTTGCAAGATTCTGTTGTTTCTGGAGATTGTGATTGGCAATCTCTGTGTGTTCATTATTACATGCTCAAAGGTAGCCGCTCTAGTATATACTGTGAACGACACGTCTCTGGGCATGGGTAACGGTAAGATTGATGAAGGGTTACTAGGCGGTCTTTGGTCTGACGCACGTTCGCAAGGCTTATCGAAAGAAGACTTGGCCATGTTCCTGCGTGAACTGCAAAGCCAGACCGGAACATTTGAGGTTCAAGCGAACCTACTGCGACGACTTGCTGATGAGGAAAACAAGCTGAAGGGCTTTGGTGGAGGAGGAAAACTTCGGGATCACCTCGTGAATCAAAATGGACGCAAGCCCATCACCCGGGAAGCATCGATCAAATTGCAAAAGTCGCCTGAGGAAGAGTTCAACAAGTTGAAAGAGGATATCTGCGAAATGTTGCGTATGCTTTTCTAAGAAGAAAAATAAAACTACATACATTATCAATTACAGAAGAGTACTATATTACATTGTCTCGAACTGCATCACGGCCCGTATACTGAGGATAGAAGTCTAATTCTTCCAGCTGAATCGCCCTGTCTACATTTGTAGAGATAAAGGTTCGAATTCGGTATGCCATTTTTCTATTTACGCAAGCTGCTGATCAGTTAGTCGCTTATGCATCACATATGAGAAATAAACACGTACTGGTAACGACAATGCCCTCCTTTCGATTCTCGCTGGAAGTCCCTTTCGGATTCTCAATGTCAGTCACATGCCCATGCACGTTGTAGATCTCATTATTGATGATGGTCTCCGCATCCATGGCATGAAATGAGACCTCCATACGGTTGAAGCTTCCCTTGGATCCTGAACTTCCCTGCACCGCTCCCGGCGTTTTATACCTGCCAAGGACAAACATCCGAATATCCAACATCTAGCCACGTCAATATCATGAAATATGCCTGAGGATCAACCTACTCACGTTTTTCCGCTTCACGGCTTTCAGAAACTCATCCATCCATCTGTGGACCCACCTTCCATCATCTGAACTCAAGTTCTCTCGGTAAGTAAAAACCCAGCCAGGTATGATGGAACCACTTACCCTCCGCCTCAATCTCCCAATAGAGCGCAACTCGTCTCGTTTCCACTACGCTCTGGTCCTCCAGCAATTGCTTGATGTAAGGCATCTGTGCTGCAATGCCAATTCCAGTGGCCAACATCACGACCGTACCATACGAGCTGATGTTCAAGGTTTTCCCATAAGGACCCTCAATAAGTACTTTCATCTCTGATGCACTTTGGGTGTCAAAGCATAAGCACGGCTCTTCTCTAAGTTTTGAACCCCTTTTTGTCAATTCCGTACCATTGCTTGCAGCGTCGCCATTACATTGAACATTACATTGAATGATAAACACAGCTGTGTCTGGTGATACTCTCTCCAAGTCGTCTCCATCTTCGATTGAGTCCTTACTTCTATGCCACCATGTGATGAAGAACGGATGAGACTGGAAAACCCCATACCATTTCAGTCCTGGGAATGAGAGATATGCATACTGGCCTGGTCGGAAGTCCCAAGGCCGGGAGAGCTTGACACAGACGAGAAGAGCACCTGGCATGGTAATCACAGACGCCTCAGTTGCTCTGCCTCGTCGTCGAAGATTATGAAGCAGTATATTTGTTAGTCTTGCTATCCGAGTCAATACCCAGGTGCCGACAGCCACCAGAAGGTATACAAGAGAGTCCCGACGCCGGTTGTGAAGACCGACATGTATCACCAAGGCGCTGGCAAGGGTGAGAACAAGTAGCAAGTGTACCTTGCTGAAAACCTCATAGAAGCGACGGATGAAGAATCCAAGAGATGTAGGAAGCATTGCAAACAGGGTCATTGCAGCCTAGAGATGTAAAAATTCCGTCAGTCAGAAGTAGTCCATTTATGGTTGCGGTTATGTCTTACAACAATCGCGACAACCGAGTATGTATTGTGCCAGTTCAGCCCTTCACTAAACAGTGCAATGGTTGAGTGGGTTAAGCCTTCCAGAATGACCACTCTTCCAATCCATCGGTGAAGTCGCTGGTAGGTGCGAAGTCCAATCTTACAGCGGTCCACAAGAATGTTCATGTGTCCTCCCATCGCCAGTGGCACTATGTTGACAACGGTCATTAGGCCTGTCCTTCGAATCGCCTGTGAGAGGTTATGAACTCCAACGGTACTACAAATGACATTGACAACTAAAAATAGAAAAAGTAGCATTGCGTCAAATAGTGTGGCGTCGCCCCTATCACGAAGGAATCGTGGCAGTCGTGGGTAATACAAGTATTTAAGGAAGAAATACATAAAAATACGACTCAGATATCTCATGGCTGGATAAATGATAAAAGCAACGATGCCGATGCCGACTGTCGCGCCAAGGGTTACTGCGTACCATTGGGGTATGGGGTCCATGATTAGGAATGTTGAACTCGAGTGTATTGAATTGTAATGTTATCAAGCTTCTTGGGAGAACCTGCAGCGAGCAGCTTAATGGCCGATGTACTAACTATATTAATCTGCATTGGAGCTCAGAACGGCCGCAAAGGAGCCCAAAAGGACCTTAGAGACCTCATGGCCCGTTGCTGCCGTTTACGATACTTTGTCGTCCTCCTCGCTATCGTGATCCCGTTCTCTGATGGGATCCGTGATATCAGTGGATACTGGAGTCGAATCAGGTACCTTGGCGACAGCGGGAAGGCTTTTGAAAGTGTCAGCTGGATAATTGGGACTTTCGAGTGTTCTCAACACCGGCGTTTTTCGTGTTCTTTTTTTTCGATCCAATTGGTCTTGATCCGAAGAGACCCCACTATTCACTGTCGCTCCTGCTGGAAGTACATGAATAGTGTATGTCCCATTATATTCGATGGTTTCAAATGCCTTTCCAGGGCTCAGTGCCTTTTTATCGACTGTGTGAAGGTACATTACTTCTCTACCTCTCACAAGTTTGGTCGCTTTACTCCTCAGCTGAGACGCTGTTAGGCGCTCTCGCTGGACAGATTTCAAGGTCTTACCGTCGTCCTCAAAGTACACGATAGTAATCAACTCTGAGCGTTCATTTGATGCGTCACGACGATCTTCGGTCTGTAGAATGGTCAGTATGTGAGAATTCAAGCTACTGCCACCCATACCTCTTGAATTGCCTGTAACGCCAGATCCTTGCTAGCCTTAATATCTCCAAATACGGCATTCTCGTTCCGCAGCCTTTGAATCTCGATTTTGAGGACGCTTATTTCGTCCTGCAGCGCTTTGATTTCCTGTAATTTCTTCCCTACATCCTGATCTATATCTTCCTTAATCTCTCGTCTTCGATTTTCCTCACGGATGGCATCTTCCTTGGCTGTTTTGACTTCTTTTTCAAGTTCGGCAATTCTGCTTTGTAATCCAACTACTTCTTGCCTAAGTTCCTTGTCTTTTCTAATTGCTTCCCCGTTATCTGAAGCTCGGTTAGACATAGTAGTGTGTAACTTGGCATTGAGCTCCTCAAAATCCGTTTTTGTTTGTTGTAATTCCTTCTGTGTACTTAGGAGCTCAGAGATAGATTTTTCCTTGAGCTGAGAGATTTCCGTCTCCATTGTACGAAGCTCATTATCTTTTTCGGTCTGTTCCTTCTGATATATTCCTATTGTTTCTTTGAGTTGGCGTATCTCTGAGTCCTGGCTTTCGGCTCTCTCAGCCCCTTTTCCTAGCTCGGTACATCTAGCTCGCATTTCAGACATTTCATTTGTTGCATTTTCTACTTGGAGTCGATGTCTCTCGCAAGTAATCATCAAAGTAGATATTTGGTTCGATGACCTCTCTAATTTTTCTTGAAGGTCTTGATTCTCTTTCCGTAGCGCTTCAAGTTCATCGCTGGCACGCTTGAGGTCATCTTGTGCTCTAGGTAGCTCAGCAGAGAGAGATTCCTCTATCTCCTGGCGCCGTATAGCCTCAGTAGCGAATGCGTTGAGTTTCTGTCTCTCGGTATCGAGCTCTTCGTGCAAACTGTCATTCTGGGTCTTTACACTTTTGAATTCTGCATGCTGGTTCTCGATGGTCGCATTCAGTTTTTGAATCTCTTTGATATAAGATGCGCTTAATATCTGCGCATCGTTTAATTTTGTGTTGACTTCCTCTAGTTGTTGCTCAGATATCTTTTTAGCCGCGGCGAGATGGTCGTGTTGCTCGCGGATTTGTTTCAAGTCTTCCATCTCCTGGCTCAGGTTAGAGATCGTATCCTGAGAGCTGTCATTTTTTCTCCGTAATTCGTTAATCCTATCTTGCGCCTGACCATTGTCTTTTGAGAGGTCATGCAGCCGAACCTTTAACGCCTTAACTTCCTTTTCCAGCTCACCTTCCCGTGTGTTGTGAGATTCTAAGTTTTCCCTCGCCTGGTAGAGATCACTCCGTAGCACCTGTATCTGCTCTTCGCTCTCGTTAGCCTCTGTCAGCTTCTCTCGAAGTTGTGCCACTTCTTGCGATAGACTGTCGTTTTGACCCTGAAGTTGTGCCGCTCCATTGAACTGACTGCTGTTCTGTGCTTGAAGTTGTGCCACTTCCTGTGATAGACTGTCATTTTGAGCTTGAAGTTGTACTACTTCCTGCGATAAACTGTCGTTTTGACCCTGAAGTTGTGCCGCTCCATTGAACTGACTGCTGTTCTGTGCTTGAAGTTGTGTCACTTCCTGCGATAGACTGTCGTTTTGAGCTCGGAGCGTATTCATTTCGGTAAGGCTTTGCTGGACGTTCTCTAACTTCTTCTGTAAATGTCCCAACAATTGCTCATGTCTTGCTTTTTCCGCAGCGAGTATTTGGAAATCTCTTTCCATCGACTGGCTTTTACCGCGAATCTCTTCATCACAATTGCGTCTGGTCTGGACAAGATCACGCTCAAGATCCTTTATTTGACCACTTTTGAGTTTGTTTCCGGTGTTTAGAGACTCGACTTGTTGCTGAAGGGCGGTCACTTGTTCTCTCAGGTTGTGTAGAGAACTAGCCTCATCTTTACGTAGTCGATCACCCCGAGGGATATCATGGACAAGCGAAGGTAGCTCAAAGGGCCGACCGATAGCATTTGCTGTATCGATTCTGAAGTTTGGTAGTCCGAAAAAGGCCTTCAATACTGATCTTCGCACGAAAAGGGCAGTAATTCCCTCCCCTCCAGTCTTGTCTGGGCTCAGGACAGTGGCCAGGAACAGATATCGACGATCATTTTCATACGCTCTTTCAAAGACACGTCCGCACCGCCTTCGTATGTCTTCACCACAGCCGTTCGTGTACAACACAGGTGATCCAGGCTTGTTGGTCATCTTCTCGGCTGTGGCGAACATGCCGGCAATTTGTTCCTGAAAGAGCTCGAAATCGTCATTGTCGTACCTGAATTTCTGGGGTTTGCGAGCATCGAGCAGCATTTCTCGTGCCATTTCTTTATCTGGATCTCTGGTCCTCCACTCGAGAATAGGATCAGTTACAAACCCGAAACCGTATGCTAAATTTGCAAACATATACCAAGTAGAGGCGTCTGGAGCATCGGATATCGGAGTCGGCTCTTGGTCTTCTTTTCTGGGAGACTCCTTGACCATCGACGCGAAATTTCGTGCTGCAAACAACCACAACTGGATAATTCCCAGATTCACACGGTCCTCATGGCTGCCAGGGTAGGATCTGACCGCAGTGTCTGTTTCTTGGACAACCACTACACCGTCGGTCTGATTCACCCCTGAATACGCTTCCTCCATGGCCTTTTGTATTGAATCCTTCGAGCTTTCTCCCACGAGCCGCTTCATAATCATGGAGCAGGGTTTCAGGTATTTAATATCCTCAAAAAGAGTGTACAGTGATGGTATCAACACGTCAACCGTAAGCAGATTGGTCCAGATTTCTTGCCGGTGCTCTTTTAGCACGATGGCAGGGAAAATCTCTTGATCTTCGAAACGTTTCCTCAGATACATTCTGTCTGTGGAGCATGCCCCTGGGGCCCGGAGTTGCAGCAGCTCAACTGTTCTGCGGTCTACCAGTTTCATCCACTGTAATCTGCCCCCGACGATGGTTTTGAATACCGTTAAAATGGCCCCGACGTAATTGATGATTTGCTATACTACTATTATTATTGGGCACAGTGGTAACATGCTTTGCTCCTCACCTCTCTGCATCTCAGGCTAAGGAGGTCCTTTAGCGTCGAGATCCGAAAGCCACTCCAGACCCCGGGAATTACCAACAGCTTATGGAAAGCTTCAAGATAGTCTCTATTATAGTCCTTGAATAGCCGTATTAGATTCTCTTGCTTGTTATTTGACAACCGTGACCACCAACTAGTTTCTGCGAAGCGATCCTCAGCATTGGAGAGCCGACGACTGGCCTCCTTGTAATGGCAGATTTTCATATAGATCTCACCATCACTGCGATTCGAGGAATTTGAGAATGTTTCAGATAGGGCTCGTCTCAATTCCGGACCAGATTCTCGAACAAGTCAGCTTTCCAACAGACGATCAGGATCACGGAGCGAACCTTCCAAGTAGAGATCGACACCCCACCATCTCTCCTCAGGGCCCAGGACCATCGCTGCCGCCTCTGCGCGACTTTGGCCTTTCAGACACTGAAGTTTAAAACCAGGAGGGAACTTTAGGAATGGAGGTGAGGTCTGTGGAATCTGTAGAAGGGCTGCAAGAGTCGTACCACTGAACTGCATGGCGTTTTCGAGTGCTTGCTGACCAATAACGGCAGGTATCCGGTTCTCGGGATCCAGTCGGTAGCATCCCTGGTCCTGGAAGATCTGCCGTAGCCGTTTGACATTCTGTGTGTCCAACTGTCTTGAGCCTTCTATACCAAATCTCAGTGCTTCAAGCTTGACACGCACGGTACCCCGATAGTTGCTAGCCCGTTGCTCCCAGATAATATTCTGGTACAAGTCCACTGAAGGCTGCTTCATGGTATTTCTGCATTATTACATGTACGGAATTTCTTCTGATCAGTAGGATATGTTCTTGCCTTAAATTCTGTTTAATGGGATTGTTTTCCGTTTCACATGGCCAAGTGGGGATTGGGTCTTTTGGGGCGTTCCACGTCCGAAACTGACATCACCGATCTCCCCAGCACGTAAATACGGCTCCAATTTCTCACTCTCCCTACAGCTCAATCATCCTCTAACTGAAAATGCTTTCCAATATCCATAAAACTGATAGAGAGACGAAATTTTACGAAGATACCGAGCACTGGTCCCTCTTACGTGAAGTCAACAGCAAGCCCGAAACCACGTTGTCCGATGACCAGAGACCCGACTTTACTTCTCATCCCACCAACAAGCATCGTCAGGTGGAGGAAAGAGCTTCGCCTGAAACTTCGAAGGCAGATCAACTCGTCAGATTAAGAAAAGGTAGCCCCTGGGGAATCTACCGCAAGAGATATGAAATTGAATTAGCAGGGTGGAATGCCGTGTGCCAGACGCAGCCACCAACCACTAGACTCTTTGGAGTAAGACGTCTGGGTGGACCAGATGTGAAAGAACAGGCTCAACTACTTCGTCAACTGCATCATGAGAATTTGCTTGAGATCTACGAGATTTTCGTTGGTATAGATGCCTACTATACGGTATCTGAAGATGTGGAGATTTCACTTGAGGAAATCGTTGCCGCCCCCATCCTGCCAAATGAGATTGAGCTGGCGGCAATTGTCTGTCAGGTAAGCTACGGAAGTCGGTACCATCATTCAACTCTATTCACAGACATACATAGATACTAGCTGGCATTTCTTATCTTCATTCATTAGACCTTGTACATGGATCCCTTGACTGTGCTAGCGTTGTTTTATCAAGAGACGGGGATGTCAAGCTCGGTATGAGGATAGCTCTTTGGCATCTTGCACGACTGACCTGAGCAGGTCAACTTCATTGCTGCCTGAGCGGATCTTCAAAAGGGTACAGTGTGAGTAGAGACATAACCGCATTGGGCAGTATCACGATCACCCTGATGGAAAAAGAGCCTCCTGGAAGCACAATCCTCTTGGAGCGGCCAGATCAGTGGTCTCCGGACGCAGTGAACTTTGTCTCATTGACATTTGCAGCGTCTCTTAAAGATCTACGCGAGGTAAGTTAAAAGATGTGGTCATTTCCGCGGAGTCCTAACCAGTATCTACAGCATCCATTCTTGATCGGTGCACCGCAAAAATCGGAATTAGTGTGGTTGATTTCTTTGGCCCATATGTGTGCGTCTAGAAGGTATCGAGCTCAGCGGGCGTAGGTAGGATCGGTTCCAATGTTTCCCTGACAAGATAGACAGAGCAATTGGAGAAGGCTTCTGTGTGATTTGGGCTAAATACATACCTTAGTACCCATTCATACTACTCTTGCATCACGTTATGATACTTTGTTAGAAGAATTGAACAACACCTCCATTTTTCTACTTTGTAGCGTACTATCTGGTCCTTCAGTTAATTGTTTTCAGGCGTGACCGTTTGTAGCTGCGTAGACCTATATTTCAAACTTTACCGGGTGCTGTAAAAGAACCAAGGACGGCTCAAAGACGACCGAAGGCATTGAGTCGAGAGTAATTTTGTAGGCAAGACTATACCAGGTATATGTACGGAAAAAGAACGACCAAACGAGCCTTCGAAATGCTAATATCGAGCTATTGAATCTGTATAAGAACGATCGAAATCCGTAATCTGCTTGGTGTCCGGAGTAGATGTGCCGGATATAATTCAAAATGCAAGGAAAATGTGATTCTTCTATACTGATCTCTCACGAGATCAATGAATCTTTTGAATACGCTCTCAAAGATGTATGTGTCAACGCAGTTGAACGTCTTATCGACCGCGCGAGATTAGGCACACTTACCAGAGAGGATATTGATAACGAGCTCGCCTTGATTGAGGCAACACTTCTCGCTCTTCCTAGAGAAGACACTGAACTCCTCGAACATGTACGCTTTGAAAACAATACACATGTATGTATAATAGTGAAATCCGTCTGCACATTTACTGAAATGGCGCTAGGAACAGTGAAAGAACCGCCGTCATATCCGCGTGACAATTTGTTACAGACCTGGAAGATCCAATAATCATGTAGTCTTGCATTCAGTGTGTCTGGCATGTCTCGTATAATAGGCAATCTTGGTGTCGAAGACTACGAGTCGGCTTCCAAGAAAAGCTAGCTACGCATGACCAGCACGCTGGTCCATATTTCTTTTCGGTTGTGATTACTTGAAGCCTGACTTTCGTTCTGGTACGCTGTGGGATGCCGCGAGGTTAATAGTATTGTTACTGATGGCGAGGGTTCAACTTATTGATTACCATTTTAAAGTATAAAATCTCGGGAAACCAGAAATATACCGCGCAGCCAAAATCGCAACCCCGTTAATGTAAGTGAGTGGCAATTTGGGTGTTCGTATAAGTTTGCCGAGTCAAGTGGATGATCTTTTTACAGTACTTATGGGGGGATGTGTGAGAGGGAACTACCTAGGCTACATTGATCAATTAATAAAGGCTATTTTGGGCTTGCTGGCTCATTTGGCGTCAGCCGCATTAACGTTAGATCTAAGTATATCCAAATCTCGCAGTTATGTACAAAGAGAGTTTTGACTGAATATTGATTTTATGTTCTAAAAAACATTTCAAGCCATGAATCATTTCTGGTTCTCGGAAATCTTGCTCTTTCCTTTTTGCTATTAGCCCTTTGTACCGTAGCCGGATGGATCAAACGCCCTTGCGAACAACAAACACAGCCGCCATTTTGAACCTGGAATAGGTTCAAAACCACGCTTTCTATTTTTAGCAATTAGTGACCCATGTGGCAACGAGCCATAACCGCACAGTAGTGAAATATTCCATTTCCATATGACGAAATCAAGTGATTTCGTCCTTTCTGAGCTTAATTTGGTCTGATTTCAGAATTGCTTTCAAAGTCTTGCGTGATTGTTACTTTCTCATTGCAATATAATGTATAAATTTGTATGACCCTGAGTGAAATCGGACCAAATATGTGATGGTATGTTCATACGGTGCTATATCTGCTTCTGATTCCCCCGTCGAATTAGAAGTCTCCTGTTGGCGGTACTATTCTCGTTTTCTGTCTACCGCCATCTATAAATATTGAATATATGCAACTGAAGTCCTAAGCATTATGGTTGAGGAAGTCTCTACAACTTTGAACGCGGTGGTGACTTGTATCGCATGCCAGCTGTCATTCATGCTCACGAACGTGGATACCCACGAGAAATTCGAGGCGATCATAAGTCCAACCGAAGATCACACAGTCTTTATTCCTATTAACACTATCTGCGACGCGTGTCGCCACAATTGGAAATCTATTTGGAAAAATGATCCATATTGCAGAAATATAAAGGTAACCTCAGAGGATGTGGCGACTACCATACTCGGAGATGATGAGAAACAAAGCGATATAATATGGCTGGTCTTTCCTGAGATCCAGAAAATATTGAAAGAGGTAACAGAGGTAGTAGAACTTGAAGTAGAGGGGTGTGGATTGGACCTGGTCGTTACTGAAACCCAACATGTGTCCGGGCGCATGCTATTGCGGCTATATGGCACAAAATGATGCAGGGTTGGGAAAAGAACGTGTACAGTGCAGTACCGTATTTTGCAGACACAAGATTGAACAGATGTCAGTTCAATCCGGTTCAGAACAGGAAGCAAAGCTGGGGAAAGATCCCCTTGAATGGAACAAAAAATGGCTTTGATTCGGATACTACAGTATGTCAAACGCTTGTTCCTTACATTTAGCATTATGCAGTAGTACCTCAGTCTATCGATAAACATGTGGCTCCGTAAATTACTGTAGCTCATTCGGCTCGTTCGTAGTTCCATTCTCGCTCTTATCGAGATTCAGCAAAGGTGTAGACAGCATTGCTTGTGAAACTAGCTAGTAGACCTTCCACTGGCCTAAATGATTCGTGCCTCCAACGTTCCTTGAGACTTTGCGTCTCCCAGCGTGAACATAGTTTCAATCCAATCCAATGTGTTCCGACACAGTAGCAGCGATTCTTTGTAACCTTGGAAAGGTCGCAGCTGACCCATATCTTTGCACGAGGATTCGCTTCGGAAGGTTCTCGTGTTCGAATCAGTCACAGTCGTATATCAGAATATGATTTACATCTCCGGACTGATCTCAATCACGGCAACACCGCAAGCATGCCACATATCTCGCATTGTATCCGTGGGGTGTTGCACAGTGCCGGTTTAACATTCTGCAGCTCTCCCAGCCGCTTCCTCCAGAACCCACGCACGCATGATCTGTTGGGTCAACGTAGATCCACTGGAAATGTGCCTTCTCCCCCCGACTGACATACTAATGACCCACGGACGAATACGTATCAAATGTTAGACGCACTGTACCAGACGATCTGCTGTACTAAGTGACGATTCGCCTCGCTTGCTAAAGATTCCACATGTAAGGAGTAATGGACACGAGACGGGATTAGAAGCGACTGGACTCGGCTATGAGACCGTTAAGAGTTCATTGACACTAGTTTATGCATGACCGCTTTACCAGGAGGAATCATTTCCCCCTGATATTGCTGCTTACGCGAATGTAGTGGGTTCCTGACTCTGCATATTAGCGCAGTCACTTGTTTGTCTCATTTATAGGTAAGTACAACCGCTTTCAATGGCGAGCTGAGAAGATTGAGACTGAGAGCATCGCGAAATCTCGGATCAAGACATTAACATTTCCTAGACACGTTGGCACAAACGACAGGCTGATGTTCGAGAGTCCATCGATCGACCACACTCACTACCGCAACAGAACACAAAACTAATGGCCAAAATTTACTTACATGGTCTCCCTTTTTTGCTCATGCTGTATCTAATAGCGTTTCTCGACCAGTTCGTCTCTCCTTCTCCTTTGTGTTAATTCAATGCTACAATTCTGAACCCCGTCGAGTAGAGTGAATATTAGCAATACTTTGCTCTTTGGGCTAGAACGAGATCTCCATATGGAGAGCGGGACGAAGTATGACACTGTACTCCTGTACAGTATTCACAATATCACTGTACATAGCCTATAATAAAGTGGAAATACTATTGCAGCACAAACACTCTCGGAGAGTAATTTCCATGTTTCTAGCTGATAAAGAATCTAATATAAGAAGCCTCGACTGCGTGCGATAGTGTCCCCGACATCTTCAATTTGTCTTTGACTTACTGTATATCTCCTCCGCTAAGCAGATGATATGTAACTGTAATTCGTTTAGGCATTTATAACGAGGCGGTCTTTGGACGAGATCATCATTCTGGTATCCGTGCTTATTAAACTCAAATTTTTCTTCGTAACGCGGCGCTGAGAAGATCTCTGATATTTCAATAATTTCGTCTAGTGTCATGCATGAGGATTCTCTCACTTTGATGAATAGTTTTAGTGCAGAACGATATCGAGGACAGATGTTGACTTGGAATGCTTTAATAGCATCATTCATGTCTTTGCAACTTCTGCAGATCGTGGTCTGATCGGCTGTGTTAGCATAGGTTTGCCGCTGTACCATGTCAAGGTACTTCATAATGGTATCCTCGTCAAGGTGGGCCTGGTTGATGAGAATTCCGGAAAAGTCAGATAAATGACGATAAGTTGCGTGCCATGCCGAGAGGCAGAATGCATTTTCCCGATAGCCTTCAGGAGGCTTTTCAAGATTCCTGAGTTTTTCTAAAGCTATTGCACCATCAAGTTGGTTTTCAACAAGATCACGACCAAGCCGAGTTAAACTAGTGTAATATCTCTCCCATTCCAGTCGAATTTCAAGCAGATGCATACCCCAGTCACAACCGCACCATGATTCCTTATAGATTAACGAATTTGATTCGCGGAGCACGTCCAAGAATTTTTTCGCTATTCGAGACTTGTACGGTTTCATTCTTGTTATTCTTGAGTGTAGTTATTTACATTCTTGTGAAGCACGAAGTTGACATAAATAGTCGCGTCGCCTCGACCAATATTGCCACTTTCCAATCTAAAAGAAAGTGCTTATTCGGGACTTTTTGGGCCAGTATGTCTCTTTTTTGCTCATTAAACTTTAGACTGGTCAAAGAGCTCTTTGGTGCACCTAATGAGAAAGGCCTTCAGCAATCATAGGAGCAAGCCCTTCTCTCCTTCCTATGCTTTCTTGCAGTCGTAAGAGTCACTCGCAAGAGAAGATTAGGCATACTACAAGGTTAAGTTATGTCAATATGCTCCAACGATATTAATTCTGCAATCGTCCCGAAAGGCTACTTTTGGCTTCCTGGTCCGTCCGGATTCGGCTCTATTACACCTAGATGGCAATAATGGCAAAGAAACTTTTCGCCTGACATTAACATCATAGCGATTTAGAGTCCAGTTTTGTTCCTATCCACAATATACAGTATGGATGATGGATGGATGAATTCATTTACCCTGACCCCTCGCTACACTAGCGATATGCAGGCTACTACCACTATCTGTATCCTTGTAGCTCTAATTACAGTCATCGTCA
>LHCL01000168.1:0-28112 GCA_001305275.1 Talaromyces verruculosus
TTGGAAATGTCTTCTAGCTTGGGGCGTAATCCTCAGTCTTCCTTCTTACCATTACCTTTGTCGAATGCTATAATCGCTCTGATGAGATGGATTCTTCTACACTGGGTCCGCTATTGGAAGCCATCAAAAAGGCTACAAATGACTACAAACTTTGTCCAAACCGCCTCTACGAAGTTGGGTCAAGGCTTGACCAATGGAGGTCTAAGCTACCAGACATCTTGTCGCAAGCTTCCAACATGTTCGAGGAGATAAAGGAACACCAAGATCATTCTATGTGCACTTTTGATTTCTGTGAATATTCGACCCGTAATTTCACAGCAGTAAAGCAGCGTCATGAATTAGAATCCTGTAAAGACTTCTGCTACCGTCTCCGTGGGCTGTTTAGAGAAGAAGAACTCCTGAAGGCCCTAAGATCCAAGCGGCGGCTAACTGCTTGGACATTGGATGGGAATTCGGTGATCGATCCGGGCCGACCGTTCATGGCAATCTCACACGTATGGTCGGATGGGACCGGTACTGGAGCATGGCCTTCAGGCGAGGTCAATGAATGCTTGTATGGCTATTTCAGAAATATCGCCGAACAATACGAATGTGAGGGTATTTGGTGGGATGCAGTGTGTATTCCCTTGAACAGAGTCTTTCGCAGCATGGCTCTTAACATCATGCAAGCCAATTATGAATATGCAAGGATAACATTAGTTCATGATTGCTTCCTTCGCAAGTTACGATGGACTGGTCCTGGGATGGCATGCTTCGCTATTATCATGTCGCCATGGTTCAGTCGGGGTTGGACTGCCTTAGAATTGGCTAGGTCCCGAAAAGTAAAAGTAGTCTTTAGAGACTGCATCAAGGATCTTGATGAAGATATACTGAAAAGGGTTGAAGATGGAAATGTTGCCGCCCGAGCCATTGAACATCTCAGGAGTCCAGTCACTGAAATTGAAGGGCTTCTGGCCACCTTAGGTCCCAGACATACTTCGTGGTTGAAGGATCAAGCTAGCATCGCAGGGCTCTTGACTGGAGTCGAGATACTCTCGCCTTCATCAGAAGTCGGTAATTTCCATGGCGATATTTTACAACAAGATATATACAGAGATGTGTTACGAAAAATTGGAAAAATTCGTCACGGTCATCTTTTTCATAAGTCAGCAACCATGTCAAAAGGCTTTAGTTGGTGTGCTACAAGTGTTTTAAAGCTGCCCCAAGCTCCTGCAAAGCGTGCGCAATCTATGCTTAGCATCAATAAGGATGGAGAGGTCATTGGTGAATGGAAAGTATTCTGCCTTGACGGCATCCCAGATAAACAATATATTTGGGCAGACTCACATCCCTTGATCGAAGCAAATCTTCGCCTGGCCTTGACCGAGAAGACCAAACACGTTCTTTTGGTTGAACCTGACAACCAGCTCATGAACAGGGGCCTACTTGTAAGGCTCATGAAGAGACCTTCCAAGAAAGATGGGCCAATCATTAAAGCATTATTTGTCGGTCCCTTGCAATTTAATTGCAGTGTCCAAGCCAGGAGCATAGTTGTCAACATAACCATCGGCGATACGGAAGACTGGAGACAACTCGGAGAGGGCGAAATTGCGTATAATATTTTACAGGGCGACAGTGAAGAGCTGGAATGGACAGTTTCAGGAGCGAAAAATGCAAGTGAACAAAACCAAATCCTAGATAAACCTGCCTTCCCAGAAAATGATAGTTGGACAGAGCTGCATCATGCAGCTTGGAAGTGCGACTTCATGATGATGAAGCAACTCGAACCATCAGAAGCCGACTTGGACGTTCCAGATGCACTAGGACATAGTGCACTGCATTTAGCAGCTGAACGAGGGAATGAGGATATTGTGGAATTTCTACTTGACGCCGGTGCGAACCTCGTCCAATGTGACCATAATAACCAGACTGCCCTACATAGGGCGGCCTGGGGAGGTTCAGAGAGTGTTGTCGAGAAACTGTTGCAGAGGCCAGATGGATACCGATTGGTTCACATCCAAGACTTACGGGGACGGACGGCATTACATTACGCCGCCGAACAAGGGAACGAAAATATTGTGAGATCTTTGCTGGCCAAAGGCACTGATCCCGATGTACAGCGTCACCACGATGAACAGACTGCACTTCATCGAGCAATCTGGCGAGGTTCCGAAGAAGTTGTCAAGGTTTTATTAAAAGGGTTAAGTGGCAAGAAATCCAATCCTGATATCAAGGACAATAATGAGCGGACCGCATTGTACTACGCTGCCGATCAAGGAAACCTAGCAATAGTGAAGCTTCTAAACTACGAAAAGGACCATGAGGTGGCAAGTAATAATTGGTCAGTTGCATTACGCTGGGCAGTTAAAGGAGGGAATGCGGACGTTGTAAAGCTATTTCTACGCAATACTATCGACAGACAAATAGAAACAGCAACAGAGGATAACGATGGGCGAAGTCTATTACACTGGGCAGCTATTGGAGGCAACAGAGAGATATGCGAGCTTTTGATTAGCAAAGGGGCAGATGTAATGGCAACAGACAATATGGGGCGGACGATATTACATCATGCAGCTGAGAACGGGAACGAGGCAATAGTCATGTTTTGCATCGAGAAACAGATAGATAAAGAGGCAAGAGATCAAGATGGGCGGACGGCACTCCACTTGGCAGCTCTGGGAGGACAGAGGACTATTATAAAGGCGCTTATCGGGCACGGTGCAGAGAAGGAGGCAAGGGACAAAAATGAGTGGACGGCGCTTCATATGGCAGCTGCGGCGGGGAAAGCGACAACAGCATGGACACTTATTGAGAAAGGAGCAGAGAAGGACGCAAGAAATAGAAATGGGCAGACACCATTTCATCTGGCAGCTACAGCAGAGAATGGGGCGGCGGTAGTGGCGCTTATCAAGAAAGGGGTAGCAAAAGGAGCAAGAGATAAAGATGGCTGGACAGCGCTTCATATCACAGCTCGTCAAGGGAAGACAGGTATATTAACAGCGATTATTGAGAGTGGCGCAGACAAAGAAGTGAGGAATAAAGATGGCTGCACAGCACTTCATATTGCAGCTCAACAAGGGAAGACAGATATATTGACAGTGCTTATTCAGAAAGGGGCAGACAAAGAAGCGAGAGATAAATATTACCAGACAGCACTTCATATTGCAGCTCAACAAGGGAAGACAGATATATTGATAGTGCTTATTCAGAACGGTGCAGACAAAGAAGCAAGGGATGAAGTTGGGTGGACAGCACTTCATATTGCAGCTCGACAAGGGAAGATGGATATATTGACAGTGCTTATCGAGAACGGGGCAGACAAAGAAGCAAGAGATAACGATAATCGGACAGCTCTTCATATTGCAGCTCGACAAAGGAAGATGGATATAATCACAGCACTTATCGAGAATGGGGCAGACAAAGAAGCGAGAGATAAAGATAATCGGACAGCACTTCATATTGCAGCTCGACAAGGGAAGATGGATATAATCACAGCACTTATTGAGAATGGGGTAGACAAAGAAGCGAGAGATAAAGATAATCGGACAGCTCTTCATATTGCAGCTCGACAAGGGAAGACGGATATAATCACAGCACTTATTCAGAATGGGGCAGAAAAAGAAGCAAGAGATAATGATAATCGGACAGCACTTCATATTGCAGCTCAACAAGGGAAGACAGATATATTGACAGTGCTTATTCAGAAAGGGGCAGACAAAGAAGCAAGGGATGAAGTTGGGTGGACAGCACTTCATATTGCAGCTCATCATACGGCAACAGACACGATAATAGCGCTTATCGAGAATGGGGCAGACAAAGAAGCGAGGGATAAATTGGGATGGACAGCACTTCATATTGCAGTTCAGCAGAGGAAGAAAGATATAATAATAGTGCTTATCGAGAACGGGGCAGACAAAGAAGCAAGAGATAAAGATAATCGGACAGCGCTTCATCTTGCAGCTCGAGAGGGAAAGGCAGATATGATAACAACGCTTATCGAGAATGGGGTAGACAAAGAAGCAAGGGATAAACTTAGATGGACAGCACTTCATATTGCAGCTCGACGAGGGAAGACAGATATAATAACAGTGCTTATCGAGAATGGAGCAGACAAAGAAGCAAGAGATGAAGATAATCGGACAGCACTTCATATTGCAGCTCATCATAAGACAACAGACACAATAATAGCGCTTATTAAGAAAGGGGCAGACAAAGAAGCAAGAGATAAACTTGGATGGACAGCACTTCATATTGCAGCTCGACAAGGGAAGACGGATATAATCACAGCACTTATCGAGAATGGGGCAGAAAAAGAAGCAAGAGATAACGATAATCGGACAGCACTTCATATTGCAGCTCAACAAGGGAAGACAGATATATTGACAGTGCTTATTCAGAAAGGGGCAGACAAAGAAGCAAGGGATGAAGTTGGGTGGACAGCACTTCATATTGCAGCTCATCATACGGCAACAGACACGATAATAGCGCTTATCGAGAATGGGGCAGACAAAGAAGCGAGGGATAAATTGGGATGGACGCCACTTCATATTGCAGTTCAGCAGAAGAAGAAAGATATAATAATAGTGCTTATTGAGAAAGGGGCAGACAAAGAAGCAAGAGATGAAGCTGGGTGGACACCACTTCATATTGCAGTTCATCATGAGACGACAGACATAATAATGGCGCTTATTGAGAATGGGGCAGACAAAGAGGCGAGAGATGATGCTGGGTGGACTCCACTTGACACAGCCAACAAGCTTGGAAAAATTGGTATCGCAGGCCTGCTGCTTAAATCACCATCAGGTGAAGAACTCACATGAATTGGGACAAATACATGTCTCAGTAGCAGCTGAATTGGTACCATAGCGACTGACTGGAAGAACGAGCCATTCGAGAGGAGAGTGATTCGCAGGTTCACTATGGGATTATTGCATCTGGCAATACTGTCATCAAGGAGGGTAAAACAAGAGACGCAGTCCATGAAGAGACAGGCGCCTTATGTTTCGAAATAGAGGCAGCAGGCTTAATGGCCGATTTTCCTGGTCTGGTGATCCGAGGGATATGTTACTATGCTGACTCCCATGAAAATAAACAATGGCAGGGTTACGCTGCACTGGCGGCAGCGGCGTATGCAAGAGAGCTTCTGGCTTATGTTTCAAAAGCTTATCTCAAGAGATTTTGGTGGCAGACATCTGTCGTAAGTAAATCTGCGCATGTGTGAAACGATAATTCTAACTAAAATCACACCACAATCATTAGCTCTGCTTGAAGGCATCAATGAGAACCAGAGAAAGGCTTTCAATCAATCTGAGAGCCATCAACAGGAAAGAATCGCGAGAGACATGATGGAAGATTAATGTAGTTGTCATCAAGCATTCAAGACATCTACTTATGAAAAGTTCAAAAATATCAATCGAAACCGACTTGAAGGAACGTGTGAATGGGTGCTGAATAGCCCCAAGTACATGCGCTGGTGGAGCACAAGAGATGATCTCTTGTGGATCTCGGCTGATCCGGGATGGGGTAAATCTGTGCTTGCTAGATCACTGATTGAGGAGGAATTAATTTAATGGTCTTGACCAGAGCGCATCAATTGTTTATTTTTATTTTTTCACAGACAATGACGGTCAGAACAGCCTTGCTACTGCATTATGTGCTGTGTTTCATCAACTATTCCAAATTGCTTAGCAAGGAAGTCACTTCCGCCAGGTCGTTGATATTGTACGTCCACTTCTCTGTTGTTTGCAGTATCTGGACCCGTACCAACAGAGCCTCTAGAAGAATATTATCGAGAGAGATAGCAGGCAATCTTCGTCTTTTCTGGTAATTCAGGCGCCGTTTTCTGATAGCATTTGAAGGATCCATTGTTAGAGAGATCGCGAGGAGTATAGAGTAGATGATAACTGTTGCGCGGACACGCGCCGCCAGAGGTTTCGTCGCGGTACTTGACTACGTTCAATGTGGATCAGTTCTTCACCGCCTGAACGCACGTCCCCGCCTCATGCACGATAAGCACCCTTCCGTCTACTCTTCGTTTTGATCATTTGGTTCAGCGCCTTATGAATCTCCATCCTACTTTTCTATTATCCATTGTAACTTCAAATGGCAACTACACTTCCACCGCATTCGGATAAAAATCGAAACAAGATTGAATGGGCTATTGGCAATGAGCGTAGGGACAAACAGACTTGAATAAGGTCTATACGCTTGAATTTACGTACCGGTAATGCTCGGTTCGTTTTTGTGTTCTCTTGATGCTAATTCTCACTGATATCTATGAGGATAAGGCGAGAATTGTTCTCGTTCTCCATCACGAGCCACTGCTGTTGAAGGCCTTGACCTCAACTATATAAGCGGCCTATCGCCCTGCATCCACACTTGATTACTTCCCAGTCCATGGTGAGCATGCCTTACTCAAAATGAGTTTACATTGTGGGCCATCGATTTCTGTGTACAAGGCCACCACTCTTCCATCAACTCTTACTCAGGACTTCAACAACAAGAACACTGACAACAATGAGGTTGTTCACGAAAGGAGGTCATTCCCACGAGGCGATTTCCGCCTGAATATATGTGGTAAAAGGGGTTCAAGATCTTTTTTTCCCAAAGGTTGAATACTGCATTGTTCGCTTTCTTCTCTCCCAACCAGCCTTCTCTTCATCCCGCAGAATCTCCTTATGGAACAACAGATCGAAATACTTCTCCAATCTATCTTCCAGCTATGTTCTGAGCGTTAGCTGATGTCAGAGCGTACTTCTGTAATGAAAGGAGCTCTTACCCCTGGGTTCCTTTTGAACATGATCCAGGCAGATATAGTCAGAATTGCAGTGGCTGTTGCAAAGATCAAGTAGAGCCACCAAGCTGGATTAGACACCAAAAGATCTATATTCATTCCGAAAAGGCTCCGTACCGCAAATTAGATCAACTACGTATTGAAAGATAATTTGAGTGATGCCCTACCGCGATAAACATCAGCGAGAGAAACACAAACTAGAATGGATTTAGCTTGTGAGAATGATACTTCTTGATATACTACCGTTATCCAACTCAGACGCTTCATACTCCGATTTGTGGAAGTAGATTTCTGAGCTTCGGCAATCGATGTTAAATTGAATTCCTGTGAAAGCGTTAACATCTAAATTTAGGTCGACAACAGTAGATTTGATACCAGTTCGATGATTTCTTGAGATAATTGAGCTAATCCTGTGACTCGCTTCCTAATTTCTGTGTACGTTTTATCCATTCTTTCTTTAAATGCTTTCCGTTTTGCAGAGCTCCAAACATTATGCTCACCGTCCAAATAGGACCATCTGGATGGGTCATATACTCTCAACAGCTCATTAAGAAATTTGGCCTGTGTTGCCTGGGTCGTATCAAGGCCAGCCCATGTTGTCGCATCCTTCAAGTGAACGTCGATTAGATTCGAGTTCTGTCCCTTCGCCGCAAAAGTCATCGATCGCTGAAAACTTAGCCTGGTCGAAACAGCAAATTCCGCCCTCATTGTACCTACCATGGTAGAAAGATGTGTTTCTGCAGCATCGCATATATCGTCCCATTCCTGTCCAAGCTGGGTGAGACAATGGTCAAACAACTCCAAGGGAGAATTCGGAATCTCCGCGTACTCAAATGTGCTGAAAAAGAATTTGGATTTGAGATCGTAGTTGTCGGGAGAGGAAGAGGGGTCGCCTCTGGTCATCTTTACCATGATCCACTTAATGTAATGCTTAGAAGATGCGATCTCAATTGGCGATAGTTGAGTGAGCGAAAGAGGAGGGCAGTAAGCGGGGAGTACAATGCGACATTCGAGAAAACCTGGAGATATGTCAATATGAGAGACAAACGTTGAAATCTAAATACCTAGCGAACATTCTTCAAGAGGAGGTTGTCTGACAGCACCAGGGCTAGGCATCATGTTTGATTGCACTTTCCAGATCCATTTATCCTCGCCAGGACGGCTACTTCGCTCTTCCTTTTTCATTTTCCGCCACCAACGCCAGTAAACACCAACGGGAGAATCGTCAATAGTGTTGCTCCTCTTGCAAAACCTAAAATCATTAATGACATCTTTGGACCTGCAATGGTTCAACTCACAGAATTGCCTGCTGTAGGGGTAGGGTTACGACAGATTCCACTTGTCTCTCCTCCAGGCTTGAAGTCGAAAATTCCAAGGGGTATGACATAGCATTAAAATGAGAAATCGATTCCTGAGAGTTTAGAATTCGAATAGAATTTGCTCCTCGCTCGTCCCGGGAGAGCAGGATGTGGCAGTTTCCAAGTTGGGAAAGCGCGTATTGGAAGTCGGATACTTGCATCTTGGTTAGGGTCACCTTACGGAGGATCACGCACATTGATCTGAAGCTCCTCAAACGGGCTGCAAGTTGAAGGGGAGTTGTGTTGCTAAAATCCGAAGCATCAACATTTGCTCCATGTTCAACAAGCCACTTCACAGCTCTGTACGCGTGATTGCTTACCGCGCAATGAAGCGGTGTACATCCATCAATATCTCCACGATTGAGATCGAGACTGTCACACAGATACAACATATCAAGAGTGGTTATATCGCCATTAATAGCAGCCAAGTGAACAGGTGTGCGGCCAAGAATATCAGGCATATTAACATGCTTCGCGGCAGCTGTAGTGAGAAGCAACTGAAGCAAAAGCCAATTTTGTGACGCGACTGGAGCATGTAGTAAAGGGACATCGTGTTTACCTGACCCAGAGCTTTGAATGTGCGCTCCATGATCAAGCAGCAGCTTCACAGTTTCTTGATTTCCTGCATATGCAGCAGCCTAGAGTACATTTCCGTAGTGACCACCTTGCATATTCACATCTGCTCCATGATCCAGCAACAGCTTCACAATCTCTTGACTTCCTTTATCTGCAGCAGCATGTCTTTAACCGAAATCCGGCAATTTAAGACCCTGGATCGAATCGAAGTGGCGACAATTTGCAAAAAGGTATTTGAGGCACACTTTCTACATCGAAAACAATGACTAACACTACATAGATATTACACGGATTAATCTATGTTCATGAGGTTCTCAATATTAGCCATGGCGACTTGCACTGTGATAATATCTATCTTAATGAAGATGGCGAAATTAAAATTGGTAATTGATTTCACTGGTGACGATTTACTATTCCGCTGATGCCTCAAGTAGGAGATATCGGGAAGAGCATGATCCAAGCAGGAAGGAGAAAAGATATTTCTTACGACGTGCAGGCGGTTTGCAAGATTGCCAATCAGCTTCTCAATCTTCATGGCAGCTCAGATACGACCGGCATGTCATGGATAATGGCCAAGAGCTTCGTCACCCAAACGAGCGATATTGATACTCGAACTCTGCTCAAGGTACGAAAACTTAGTAATGGATTGTACTGTATAATGCTAATGACTATATAGCATCCTTTCTTTAGAATAAGTCAGGATTCTTGGTATTTGTCGGGGCTCTGGACACTAAAAACAGTTACTCTAACAAAGAAAGTGTTGGATGCTCGAGATCCAGGAAATTGAACAACAATGAATACCGATGAAGAGGACAGATTCAAAGTGTCTTCTTATACCTGCCAAGCCAGAGCCTACATGGCGTGCATATTGAGATGGCCGCAGCCTTGAAATGTGCAATGCGCACGTTTTATAAACCCTTCGCAGTAACCTTTGAACGGGATATACGAAATGTTAAAAAAAATCTAAAGTCGAATTTCATTTATTGAAGTATGATCAAATTCTGACCATGATATATCCAAGAAGCGACATCTTGGCCAACCCGCCAGCTTAGGATCACATTCCGACGAACGTTTTGCAATAAGCGCAGCCTGCTGCCATCGTGATTACTCCCTACAAGTCTGCTAGGCTGCGCACATGCCTTCGTAATACATATGACTACCAGGAAAGTCATGGTTACATTTGCAGAAAAGCAGTGCTAAGGATGAGCCACACTTTCGGGTCGCCATTAGTCTTCAGCCTCAGTGGGCATGTTTCTCCCACTCTTGGTTGTCACACCCAATCGATTTGTGCACAGCCGGTAGTGAGCAGGCCGCTTTTTTCCCCTAGCACTGTCTATTAGAGTATTTCAGGGCACAGGGTACATAGCCTTAGCCCTGGAGCGTTTACAAGATTCGGTTTTGACAGCCCACATGCTGCAAATTGAAGAGCTGAATAAGGTTATGGAGTCATTGCGAACTTCTGAAAAGACCTTGGTTCCCTTGTCGGTCTTGTACGACTTTTTTCAGTATGAGTAATGGTAGGAATCACAAACCATGGAATATACACAATTGTAGCAATTCTGTGTGCATAACCTATATGCGAACGCAAAGAGAAATCAATAGTTTGAATAGTGAGATAGTGAGGTTAGTTTTGTGTGAATTGTGATGTGAAGCTCGTCAGTCTACAGTAAGAAAAATGATATGTGAGATCGGATGTCTTGAGAAGAATCCGATCTCTTAGTGATTCTCATATTGTAGCATGGTCAAGGAAAAAATTAAGTCTAAATAAGTTCTCTGCCTCCCCCAGGCTCACTTGCAAAGAGATTAGACAAAAGAGAAAGAGAGAAAACTCAAATTAATCAAGACCAACTATACCCGAAATCCTATCAAGGAAACCCGACCTGACGCATGTCCCAGGGCAAGCATATTTGATTTTATCGCCGAACAAGACGGGCCAGTCTCAGGAGGAAGCCGTAATACTTGTTTGCTATTCAGAGTTACCCAGTCCCGCCCCTTTAGTAATATCTCTGGATTTGTTCTCGGTGAACCAGTGATATGATTACCACAGCCGGATTGTATCTTGAGTGATCCTAGGTTAGTCATGATATATGGACTATCTCGAGAGAATTCGAGTTCAGTGACGATTCCGCTAGTCATCAAGACCTCCTGTAGACCACCTGTCGCTGTGTACCAGAGCCGCACTGTCTTGTCATCAGATCCGGACGCCAGCAGCTGGCCGTCAGGAGAGAAGGCCACTGACTGAACTGAGTCGGAATGGCCCTTAAAAGTCCCATGCAGGTCACCTGTCGCTATATCCCAGAGTCGCACCGTCTTGTCGTCAGAGCCAGACGCCAGCAGTCGACCATCAGGCGAGAAGGCCACTGACCAAACTGAGTGAGAATGGCCCGTAAGAGTCTGCTTTAGACTACCTGTCACTGTATCCCAAAACTGGACTGTCCTGTCACCAGAGCTAGATGCCAACAGCTGGCTATCAGGCGAGAAAGCTACTGAGCGAATTAAGCTAAAATAACCATTAAGAGTCTGATGTAGACTACCTGTCGCCGTATCCCAGAGCCGTATTGTTTTGTCACTAGAGCTGGATACCAGCAGCTGACCATCAGGCGAGAAGGCTACTGAGTGAACTGAGTCAGAATGGCCTTTCAGAGTCCGATGCAGGTCACCTGTCGCTGTGTACCAGAGCCGTATTGTCTTGTCAC
Source organism: Talaromyces verruculosus (assembly GCA_001305275.1). NCBI lineage: Eukaryota > Fungi > Ascomycota > Eurotiomycetes > Eurotiales > Trichocomaceae > Talaromyces > Talaromyces verruculosus. Next base: position 11,403 of record LHCL01000168.1, read on the forward strand.
CAGAACCGGACGCCAGGAGCCGACCGTCAGGCGAGAAGGCCACGGACCAGACTGAGTCAGAATGACCTTCAACAGTCTGCTGTAAATAACCTTTTGTTATATCCCAGAGCCGTACTGTCCTGTCAAAAGAGCCGGATGCCAGCAGCCGACCATCAGGCGAGAAGGCTACTGAGTGAACTGAGTAAGAGTGGCCCTCAAGAGTCTGCTGCGGACCGCCTGTCGCTATATCCCAGAGCCGCACTATCTTGTCATCAGAGCCGGACGCCAGGAGCCGACCGTCAGGCGAGAAGGCCACCGAGTGAACCCAGTAAGAATGGCCCTCAAGAGTCTGAAGTAGATCACCTGTCGCTATATCCCAGAGCCGTACTATTTTGTCAAAAGAGCCGGACGCCAGGAGCCGGCCGTCAGGCGAGAAGGCTACTGAGTGAACTGAGCCAGAATGGCCTTTAAGAGTTCGACGCAGATCGCCTGTCGCTATATCCCAGAGCTGCACCGTCTTGTCATCGGATCCGGACGCCAGCAGCTGGCCATCAGGCGAGAAGGCTACTGACCAAACTAAGTTAGAACAACCCTTAAGGGTCCGCTGTAGATCACCTGTCGCTATATCCCAGAGCCGTACTGTCCTGTCAAAAGAGCTGGACGCCAGCAGCTGGCCGTCAGGCGAGAAAGCTACTGACCAAATTGAGTGAGAATGGCCCTTAAGGGTCTGCTGTAGATCACCTGTCGCTGTATCCCAAAGCCGCACTGTCTTATCAAAAGAGCCGGACGCCAGGAGCTGGCCGTCAGGCGAGAAGGCTACTGAGTTAATCGAGCCAGAATGGCCCTTAAGGGTCTGCTGTAGATCACCTGTCGCTGTATCCCAAAGCCGCACTGTCTTATCACCAGAACCGGACGCCAGCAGCCGACCGTCAGGCGAGAAGGCTACTGACTGAACTGAGTCGGAATGGCCCTCAAGAGCTTGTAATTCTGCACTCCATCTTTCGTTAACTCGTGGCAATTGGCATATCCAACTAGGAAGGTCTGCTTTGAACTCTGTACGAATTATTGCCGTTCGAGGAGCGAATACCAATCCTGCACAATAGATCTGAAGCGGTGCTTCATCGGCTATCTGGTGATTTTTAAGAATAAAGCGCTTTCCATCGTGCATAAAATTAGACAATACGGAGGTGTCATCGCGCTACATCTATTAGTGTACATCTTGAATTGCTGTGTACTACAGTACTTACTGGTATAACCGTGTGCAAATGATCAAGCATACCGACCACCTCCGATATAAGACCCAGCAGGGTCATCGCTTCTACCCAATGCAGAAAATGTTTCTGTAGGAAAAGTCGCACATCTTCTAGCTCGGAAGATAAGACCCGACTTCGTTCAAGATGATATATCCAGTAGCGACAAGAGTATTTTAATTCCGGTGGTATATACTGGCGGATACATTGAGGATCTATGTCTGCCCTATGCGTTCCAGGGTTTGCTAGTTGGCAGATATCTTTCTGTAGACAACGTCGCATGGTCCTCAGACAGGACTTAGCAATGTCTTTGTGCTGCTGCGGCTCATCCACAGAGAATTTGTTTCCAGGCTGGAGCAAAAAGTCCCGAAATGATAGATGTAGGATCCTCACAGGCTGGTCTCGATCATCGGGAATGCTTAAAACGGATCGGAATGAATCCAATCGATGGCTGATCTGGTCCGCTCCTATCTTGAGTAATAACGACAGCGCATTTATAGAAAGCGGCACTGCCAGAAGGATGATGACACCGACTATTGTCTTGAATTCCTTCAAGAGCTTCTGCTGCTCCGACTCATCACTTTCTTGGTCGTCTAGCAGTCGTTTCAAAATTGGTAGGTATATCTTATCCATTCTCGATATATATTTGGCTTGGTCAGTGAGAAGCTCTGTAAGGCGCAATTTGGGTTCCCATTTCGAATTCTCGATGTAACGGCAAACAGTGGCTGCCGAAATAAATAATGGAACAGACATTGTGACCAATTCTTGGATGATATCATCGCCAGGCCAGTCTTGCGAAATATTTCTGTCGTGTTTAATCTTTGCAAATCGGTCCTGGAAAAATAAGTGTATGTCGTGTTCTGTCACTTCTTCAGGTATCTCATGAAGAGCTAGATTCTGATATTCGTGGTCTGCGACCTCTGAAAAGCCGCGGCTAATTGGCGGTTCAGTTCTGCTAGTAACGAAGATCCGAATGCGAACCGCTTCTGTCCTCTGCAGAAGAGGCAGTAGTCGAATTATATTCTGAACGTCTTGATCATGTTCACATTCATCCAAGGCGTCGATCACCAGCACAGCAATTTGAGGTTGTCGGCCGAGTTTTTCAAGATTGAGCAGCGGTTGAAGGAGCAGTTTCTCGAACTGCTCTCTGAGCGATTTTGACGCAATGTCCGGCTCATGATTAAGTACGTTTTGCACGTTAGACCCCAGCCCAGATATCCTGAGCATCAGTTGCCTAGTTAACGTTGGGAAAAATTTCTTCGCGTTCCCTCGGTCCCCTTCACCCCTCTTAAAGAAGAAGCTGGCACCTAGATGATTAGTGTCCTTGAGTGACCTTGCCACAGTTCGGGATATTGTAGATTTTCCTGTCCCAGCCATTCCCTTTAGCCAGAAAATGTGTTTTTGGGACGGCGATGTAGCCCATTCTATTATCTGCTGAAGAAGCTCGGTCCTGGTGCCTGGGAGACATTGGACTTCGTCTCGATCAGAGAATGAATCAAACTCTGCCTCTATCACGGCTTTCAACTTCTCCAGATCGATGTGTTGATTAATAAGATCAGTATTATGGACCAGGCCGACCGTTAGAGAACTATGCATCTAAGTCATCATAAAGACGTAGTATTGTGCTTGATAAACGTACATATGATCCACCTGTAAAGATAAGAGGAATGAAGTTTTATATCTCTCAATTTTCTGAATCACATCCTCCAGTTCCTTGCGTTTCATGGGCCATTTCAAGGCTCGTAATCCCACTTTTTTCATCAGCTTCTTTCCCTTCCCTGGGTCCAGTGTCGCTTCCAAGGCTCGAAGTTCGGAGAGGCAATCGGTAATATTGCTGACATGTCGCGAGGAGGTAGATAGGACCCTGCTGTCGTTACTTTGAAGGTCTTTTTGCAGGTCTTGGAGCGTCCCTTGGAGGCCTGCGATCGCCCGTTGCAGGGTTAAAATGTCGTCTCGAGCATTCTTCACCTCGTGAATGTAGCCCCCGCAAAGCTTCACGAGGCTTCCCGCTAGTTGAATAACCGCGACAACGCTTGCCGCCGAAGATAACCCATCCATTAGAAAGGACACGGCATAAAAAGTTAGTACTATGGTAGAATGGCGACTCGGGGCAAAATTAGAATTATAAGTTGGGCTTTTCCGACGAGATAAAGAGGGAAAGTCAGGTACTGGAGACGAGGCTGTGCCAGACACCAATGTGACTAATCATGCATTCCCCTGTTGAACCGCTAGACTAAAGATGCAATTATAGTAATAAGAGGAAGCAAGCACGGACATTATCAGGTAGGTTGTCATGAACACGCAACGAGGTGAGTCGCATTAGCGGTCCGTACACACTTTTGTACGATTTGCGACGCCACATGATCGGAAGATATTGTCGGCCCGTTATTCCCAGAATGGCCGCATTGAGTCTATCAGGGTGGTCGAATCTGCAGTAAGTCAAGCATGATTTGTAATACATACTTACAGTCAACCATGGTCTTTACCTCCCGATTACTTTCCTACAAGTTCTTCCGGTATACTGAATGTGATAGAAACGTCCCACAAGCTGCGGAATTATGAATCACGACGACCATTTCTTTACAGAAGCAGCCACAGATATGAAAAAAAAAGTGTCGGAGTCCTTAGGAGGGTTTCAATCTAACCTAAGTTAGCTAGTGTAGCTGCTGACAGAACAAGTCCCTAGTGCGGATCACAGCTGCACATATTTCCAATTTGACTAGTGCATCAGCCATCAGAGCACGGCTGTCGCGGGTAACGATTCCTGTATCCATTCGGAGGCAAAGCGAAGTGCTTGCAGTATCGCAATGTGGGTCGATTCAGTACATATTTCTCCTAAATCTGTTTGAGTTACACAACGACTGCCCGCTACCGCAATATACTTATCAAATTCAAAGTTATACAAACAAACGATTAAAGCAAACGGAAAGGAAAACGGCTCAGTCGAGCTGAGGATATGTATGACTGTTTTGCAGAGATCTTATGATAAATATGTGAAATAGATCTCAATAGCGTCGAATTTTTTCAACTTCAAAAATTCGTTTTCACCTCTGGGTAATTTCACAAAAGTCTTTTCTTCCTCGAGCCGCTCCAGTGTTGAGGTCAAAGTGTTGCGTCTCTTTTCAAAATCTGCCAAGAACATTGATCAAAAACGACTGGTTCCTTATTAGAAATATTAATACTACATCAGCCTCATGGATGCTCATCGTTCGATTGAAGATTATCAGCGTTTCCTGGTGGAACTGTACAAGACCCTCGAGCAACAGCTGGAAGAAGCCAAAAGTAAGAAATTTCGCCGATTGTTGTGCCGTTAGCTAACAAAAGAGGTATAGGACCAGCTAAAGTTCAGCAGGAAGCATCGAGCCAAAGATGTCATTTCACGTTGAAAACTGTGGAGGGACCTCTTCTTACTATTTGTCTGTCATCCGAGGCTAGCACCTTGCGTGTGGACACCTAAGATGGTGCATTTGACTTGATTTTGGCAAAAGCGGAACCTCTCACGTGAAGCTTCGCGTCAATTCCTGATTGTCTCGTGGGAGTAATTCGGCGCTGCTTAATTCTAAATTTGTCGGGCGAAAGAGATGAGAAAAGAGATGCGGAGAGACCCGAACCTTATCAATGTGACTGTGAGAATTCAACTATTTATCTTCAATGTGTCAGCTGTAATATCTGTATGTCATAAATGCTCTACCGCACTCTCTTTTCTGTCACCGAAAGTAGAACTCATTTCCATAGGAAGGATCGAAAATTTTGATCAGGATCATATGTTCGCCAAACTTTCTTGATATAGCCCACCAGCGTCACAAAAATGATTCATGCACTCGATCATCCTTCAGAATAAAACTAGTCCTTCGCGAAAAGAAGAATAAGAGAAATAGATGCAGCAACAAGCTGTCCGAAGGCCATCGCTGTACCCATGTCGCTTGTTCTCCCAGCCCACACCGCCACACACAACCAGACAAAGGACAAGTTGAACCAGCCACAGGACATATATAATGGCACTTTCAAAGCCATACGGTCTCTTTGCCAACCCATGGTAATCTTAATGCCTCTGATTACATCATATTTGACATAGGGTTTGTTGTGTTGAGGTATAACGAGCCGAAAGACTCCCCTGTGAAGCTGTTATTATATGGAAACCAAGAAGAAAAGTGAGACTAACTTAAGGTCGTACAAACAAGTTTCCTGTGCCATGCCTTCTAAGGTTCTTAGACCGTTCGCAAGATTGGGGGATCGGGCACAATCGAGCAGCTGGCGAAGCATGTCAACTTTTTTTTTGCGTTGCTGCGCTGCTTCTATTTGTTCCATAATGCATGTTGACACTGGATCATCGAATGCCGGACATTTTGAGCTGTGAGTATCACCAGCACATTCATTACAGTAGTAAGAATCGTACTCATCAGGTCCTGATGCAATAATCTCGTCAAGATCCCTCCGAAGGCTCTTGATATCGACAGGCTTAGGGTCGGAGATCCTATACCGCCCTTTGTGATCTTTCACTCCAACAAACTGAAACTATATAATAATGGAATCAGTATTAGCTCTGCAAGGGTTAAAGCCATTCATACATTAACCTCTGCCACGTCAATTGGTCCGTAAAATGGGAGCCACCTTTTCCACTGCCCTTTGTTATCAAAGCATCTTTTCATCATCCTACGCCAGATTGCAGCATCACTTTCGAACGCTGCCTTATCCAATGAGTGCTTTTTTCGGCTCTGCTCTTCTTCCCCAAAGGACTGTATTACCAACCTATCTAAAGGATTAGGTTTGGTTGGTCTAATGCAAGGTACCTGAACTGCGTAGCAACCGTAGTCATCTCGTAGGCATAAAAAAATGCATTTTCCGGCTTTGTCAAAGTTGCCTATCGAATGCATAATCAGCAAGCTATTCATGCACCTCGATATCTCTGAGATCAACTACTTAAAGGTGTTTGTTCTGCATGCCTCATATTTTGTAGGGCATTTTGGAAAGACGAAGGAGTCGAGTCAGACATGGCTGGCTTCAATACATTGTTCCATATAATTTGGCAGTAATGGAAGATCCGTCGCTGGTTTTCTGAGGTCGCCTGAATGGGTTGGTGTCTTTCAATATCTGCAGTCATCTCGAATTGCATGTCGTTTATATCAGGTCGATTGGCATCTCAAGATATTGGACCTTCTATTCTTCAATGACTAACTAGGTTTGCGAAGAAACTAGGAAACACACTTTTGTCTTTAACAGCAAAGCTGGGCGCTTTGTCGTTTTCGTTGATTTTCTGCCAGATGTGTGAGGCTCAATCAGCTCATGACTAAATCGGGTGGGGTCGTTGGGCTCTTTTGGTCCTTCAGAGTCAAAAATCATGCGCTGAATCGACTGGGCAGCCTCGATTATCGGCAAGATGTTACGGTATTCACCAATCATGGGCGGCTCCTTACCGTTTACAACAGTCAGCCTTGTTGTTCAGCCTCGTCGCCGCTCATCTTTCTATAACCCCGCATCGTAACGACTCGATAAAAAGAATGTATTCATTTGTTGAAATCTGTTCACGCTCCTTGCTCAGCCTTATACATTCTTGCGATCCGTAGAGAGTTAACAATGGAGGCCCGATCCCAAAACGAGTTCCAGGTCGGCTGGATATGTATCCTACCCATCGAAGCTGGACGAAAACTTTGGTATCCTTCAAGAGCAAGAAAAATCCGACAGCAACAAGGCTAGTGACTCATGGTTCATTGAAACATTAGTGCGCTTCTGCCTAAAAATTGTGGGCCATTTCACATAGAGATGTCTGTTATCGAGATTCGATCATCAAGAAGGCGCCCATCGCATCCTGTCAAGCCGAAATCCTTCTTAGCCAAGTGGCAGAAGGGATAGTTAAGATTAGGGAATGCTGATGAAGCAGGACGAGGCTACTGTCACACTCTAGATCTCCTGCTCCACCCAAGTAACTTTATGAATGGCCAGTACGATGCGGCGCATCCTAATCACTCCTGATTTTCGGCCAATGGAGGTTAGATAAGCTGCGTAACCATCTGCAAAAGCGTGAGCTTCTTCCAATCATGGACTCCCTTTTACCGCCATGATCCCGAAGTCAGCCTTACTACTTTCAGCCTTGCCAACATTGAGCGATCGCGAAGTGAGATAGATAGACGTCAGAAGGAATGGTAAACCTAATCCAGTATACCCAGCTAGCTTCATCATTTAATTTCTTTTATCGATGAATTACTTAATCGTACGCAAATATGGCTAGACAACAATACTCTCACGAAGATTATACGGTTGGATGGGTATGCACTTTGCCGAAGACCGAGCTCGTGGCCGCCGCAGCGATGCTGGACGACGAACACCCAGTGCTGCCGGCGGCCGATCCACAAGACGCGAATTCCTATCTCCTTGGCAGAGTCGGTGATCACAACGTAGTGATAGCTTGTCTGCCCGCAGAAACGACGGGCAAAGTATCGGCTGCCAGGGTGGCCACAGACATGATGCGTAGCTTTCCATCGATCCGATTCGGGCTGATGGTGGGGGTTGGGGTGGCGTGCCCTATCACGGATCACAGCGACAAGCTATGAGCGCTAAAATAGAAGAAGATGATTCTGATGACTCGGAGGATGGGATGGACGAAATACCAGGTATCAGACTGGGTGATGTGGTCGTCAGTTTACACACGAAACCACGGAAGCGGTCGTGCAATATGATTTTGGTAAGTCACTGCAGGCAAGGGGGTTCGTTCGTGCCAGCGGAAAACTTAATAAACCCCCAAATATCGTGTTGAATGCAATTGCCAGGCTTCAAGCCAATCATGCTCGAGGACATCACAAAATTCCAGAGCTGCCTTACCTTTGGAGCTTCTTGTTGCGATTTTCTCACAGGTTTATTATCTCTATATACGCGACATGGCAGAATATGATAATCAAGATAACGGAAAACAGCTGACAAAGAATGAGCTTAGAAACGTGTGCGCTCGCGGTCGATAGTACCCTTTCAACTCAACTTCGTTTCGTTTCAGGGCATGCTTCAACCAATGAGAGACGCGCGTGGCAGTAGCAACCCACCCTACAAATCCAGCGTGTTCTGGTGGAGGACGCTCGGAGAGTCGGAAGGCCGGGTTGACTATTTCCTTTCTCTCCTTTCAGTCGTTTCAGGGCAATGAGGCGGTATGGAGAGATTCGTGACTAAACATTACTGTAGATTTTGTGTACTCGTAATATAGACATTACTAACAAGCTTCCACTAGCGGGAGATCTGATGATCTATACAACCTTGATCATCCTTCTGGATTGACGACTATTCCTAAATCTAAATGGCTCTAAAACCAGCAGCATCAACTCGGAGCATTTTCATAACATTATCAATTATGTTGTCGCTATTTCCAGGTTCCAGTAATTTGTTTCATTCTGCCTTTGCTGCATATATCACTGTTGTCCCACTGGTGGGGGTAGTGGCCTAATTCCACTGATTTTACAAAGATATAGGTGATCGACTTCCGGAGGTAGGGCCATAGATGCTTCCAGACGAGGGTTATAATCCCATCCTCCCCTGGGGCCGTCGTTCCTTTTGCGGCTTTGAGTGACCGATGTACCTCCAGTTCCGTGATTGGGTACCATGGTATTTCCTCTGAGGGTGGTACTGGGTCTTCTTTCTCTGGGTCTGCCATCTTCGGAAAGAAGGTTTCTAGAAAAACTCTGGCCTTTGCGTCGTTTTCAGTGACCTCCTCAGATCCCACCTTTAGTGGAGGGATATTTGTATAGGAGTCTCGTGGACGCATGTATGTTGCTGCTTTCCAGAGGTGGCCTTCTTGAGCCTTGTCTAGGAACTCCTTCCAATGATCGGCTTTGACCTTCTCGATGGTTCTAGTCCATTCTGGTCGTTTCTGACGCATGTCGTTGAAGAGGGATGTGGTATTGGGGTGGCTGCTGCCTAGGATAGCACAGCTGCTCTGCCATCTCCTACGTACTTGGTTTACTATGACCTGTTGGGATTTGAGCTCCGGGGTGAACCATCGTTTCGAGTAGGGGGATGGCCTCTGTAAAGGGATGTGTTGATCAAGGGCTGTCGTTGTCGCTTCAACTAGTCGATTAACTTCATAGTCAAGTTCCGCAGCAGAGTTTATCTTGGGTCCTTGGCCAAGCAGCTCCAGCAAAGTTGAGCCGACTTTATCCCAATCAGCTCTGTCATATGCTCTCTTGGGTTTTGGGCTTTCGTTACGTTCTGGTCGTAGGTCCCATTCCGAGTATGTTCCGCGATGGTCTGATCCGTAGTTGTCCAGATAAAGCTGGCATTTGATCAGTTTTGTGGGATCGTTAGTGAGTGTCAAGTCGAGAACTGATGCCTTCCCTGGGAAGCTTGGTGGCCAGTATGTTGGGGTGCCTGGGGGTAGGCACCATTGGGGTTGGTGTGTCTGGAAGAAGTTGATCAACTCTTCCGCTTGGGAGGTAAAGACATGGTTAACGGGGCGGTGGCTCCATGCCGGGTGATGTCGATTGAAGTCTCCCGCTAGAATCAGCCTTGTGGGTTTGTTAGACTCCCTGGTGTGCTGTTCAATGGTGTTTTTAATCTCCTTCAGTACTGATTCAGCGGAGGTCGTGTTTGTGGCTTGGTGTACATCTAGTGGTGGGATATAAACTGAAAAGACAAGGAACTGTATCTCTGCGCTCCATAATTTGATTGCCACCAGATCTGGGTGGTTGCAATGGATTTGGCGGTGAGAGGAAGTCGAGATTCTTTTATTCACGTAAAGAAGGCTGCGGAATCTGGTGGATTCGTCAGTATTTCGGTAGGTTGGTCGATAGAGTCGCCAAGTACTATGATTGACATGGGTGCGATATGTGGTAATCGATGGTTCCTGGATCAAGAGCATATCCAGGCTCTGGCTGTGGTGATCGTTAATAAGGGCTTCCATTCCTGCCCTGGATTTCCACATGTTCAACTGTAGTAGACGTAGTGTTGATGACATTATTGGGAAGCATTCGGGTTAAGAGGTGCTTGACATCTCTTATGTCCGGTAGAATGTTCCCCATTGCAGTCTGCACACCTTGGTCTGATTCCTGGAGGGCAGTTGCGTTGATCATGTTGGCCGCTGCAGTGGCCGCATTTTACCTGTTCTTTGCCTGAACCAGATCAGAATGGCCTTTAAGCGTCTGCTGCAGAGTACCAGTCGCCGGATCCCACAGTTTGACTGTGTTATCAACAGAGCCTGAGGCCACTAGCTTGCCGTCGGGAGAGAACGCCACTGCCTCAACCATATTAGAATGGCTTTTAAGCGTCTGCTGCAGAGTGCCAGTAGCTGGATCCCACAGCTTAACCGTGTGATCACCAGAGCCTGAAGCCACCGGTTTGCCGTCGGGAGAGAACGCCACTGCCTCAACCAAATCAAAATGACCTTCAAGCGTCTGCTGCAGAGTACCAGTCGCCGGATCCCACAGCTTGACTGTGTGATCAGCAGAGCCTGAGACGACTAGCTTGCTGTCAGGAGAGAACGCCACTGCCCGAACTGAATCAGCATGGCCTTCGAGCGTCTGTAGCACCGCACTCCAGGCCGATTCCACTTCTGGTAATGTCTGAATCCAACTAGGGATTTTATTGATATTTTTATTCCGAATCATACAGCTTTTTGGAGTAAAAATAAGCGCTGATACATAGAGCTGAAGAGGCGCCAGATCAATCACTGCGATGTTCTTTCGAATAAACCGTATTGCGTTATCAAGGAATTCGCATATATCCGTGTCTTTATCATTCTGAATAGATCATTAGAACAAGGAATTTTATATATCCAAGTTGGAAATACATACTACAATAGTCTGTAAGGTCTGAACTAGCTGAATACTTTCTGCAATTCTTCCTAAAGTGCTCAATAATTCCAGCCAATGTAAAAAGTGATCCTGTAAAAACACATGGGTTAGATCACTGTGATTGATGCGCGTGTGGCTCTCTTTCAAATGGTATACCCAGAAACGGCAAGCGTATTGTATATCTGGCGGTAAGTGGTTGGCTATGATTCTGCCATCGATCTCAGCTCGTAGTGTCCCATGGCCCGGCAGGTTGCATATATTTTCTTGAAGAATCCCCGGTTGTGACATTCGTTTAAGGCATTTGGCCATAATCATCTTGTGAGTTTCCGTCTCGTCCACCCAGAATGGATTCGTGTGACGTTTGTCAGGGTCAATAAGGAAATCACGGAATGAAAGGTGCAACAACCTTATTGGAGTGGCGGCAGAGGATCGCACACTCAGGACAGAATGGAGAGACGACAGCTGTCCTTCAATCTCTTGGTCATCGATATTAAGCAAAGATGCTAGAGATGGCCGTGAAAGGGGCTCCGCTAAGAGAACAATTGTGCCTACAATGTGTTGAAACCTCTCCACTAGTGATTTCTGTGCCTTCTCTGAACGTCCATGGATCAGCTGGTTCAGAACTGGAGAATAAGTGGCATCTAGCTTGTCCATCTCAGAGTCACTCTTCATGTTTCGATATTCAAGAACCTTTTTCAGCTGGCCTGTGGGGTCCGACCACGCTGGATCTTCCACAAACCGGCAGATGGTAGCGGCAAAAATGAAGAGCGGAACAGCCATTTCAACCAATACCGACATCGCCTCTGGGCCAGGCCAGTTAAAAGGAAGCGACCGGCCATCTTTTGTATACTTCTCCTGGATTTGAGCAAATCTGTATTTAAGGAAAGTAGTGATATCTTGCTTAATGATTGGCTGAGGTATTTTGTGAAGCTCTATATTCTCACGCACTTCTTCAGGTACATCCGCAAATCCAGATCGAACTTGCTGCTCCGGCCTGCTTGTAATAAATATTTGTAGGCTCGGTGACCATTTTCTCCTTGTTTGTGATAGAAGGCGATGGAGAGTGTCTCCGTCCTGCGCACATTCATCTAAGGCATCAATCACGATGATGAATTTTGGGGCTTGGGTGAGATGACTCCGAGTCTGTAACAGAGGTAGACAGATCAGCTTCTCAAATTGCTCCCCCATCGATTTGTCCGATATATTGGGATCATTATCAATTGTCATTTCAATATAAGCAACCAGCGATGGGATCTTTACTAAGAGCTGGGCACAAATTGTTGTAAAGAGCATAGCCATACTACTCCGGTCAGCCTCCCCTCGTTTGAAGAAAAAAACTGGCTCCTAGTTTTCCTTCCATGTGAAGGGACTCGGCTACTGTCCGAGCAATTGTTGATTTTCCAGTTCCAGCCATTCCTTTCAGCCAGAAGATGGACTTTCCTTGTCCATTTTCTGCCCATGCTCTAATTTGCCGGCGCAACTTGACTCTGGTCTCCGGATGACATCTTTGATCAAGGCCACCATCGAAAGAGTCGAATGTAGAACCTTTCGCATACGGTAGCTTTGCAATGACTTTTTCGCGCCGTCGGTCACTGTCTGAGATTTCGATTTTTCGAGCCGTTCTATGGACCTCGTTTATTATGTTTTTCTCAACTGTAAAAGTTGTTAAATCGAGAGCTGTGCAAATTCGCGAAAGACTAACCCAAAGAAAGTACATCGATGATCCTCTTCTCCGCTTCCACCCTGTTTGGCGGAATGCGAGAGAGGAGGTCCTTTGCATAAGCAGCCGCAGCCATTGCAGCATACCCTTGCCACTCTTTGTTCTTGTGAGAGTCTGAGTAGTCACAGATGCCTCGTATGACCAGACATGGGAAGTGATTCATCAACCCTGCTGCTTCCATCTCAAAACATAGGACATCATTTTCTGCCACAAGTCGGTCACGGATCACAGCATCCTTCATTAGCTGGTTCGCAGACGCAACTAGGCCATAGTGAATGGCTGGATTATCCTCATATTGTGCTCGTTCATGTCGCTTTCTCAAATTCGATGGATCACTCGCACATAACTCTGCACATCCTTTTGAATCGTGGATGACATGAGAATGAAAGAGTCTATCAGTACTTGGCTGCGGCCGTGCATATTCCTGACATAACCTTGGATTCTTCTCAAGAACAAGTCTAATAGCCTCTTCAAGGTGATGCCCTTTCCTCTTGTACTGGGCTTGAATCCCCGCCACTGCAGTGCGTAGTATCGTCGGAGATTGATTTAGGAATCGTGTATATTGGAAGGCCTGCTCCTGTATTGTTTTTCCAAAGTCATATTGAAAAATCCCGCCCTCACTGTCACGAGGCGTGCTAACTACAATATCACCAAGACGGATATCATGCTTTTCACTTGGTGCCCCACCACCGATACCCACCATCAAGCCGATCCTGACATTTGGGAAACTGTGGAGCATATTTGTGGCTACACTAGCAGCTGAAGCTGTTCCATATTCGCCGTCAGGTAAAACGGCTATAACAACGTTGTATTTTCCAAGTCTGCCCAATGTGTAGTCGTTGGTGTCGTTAGGCGAGACAGACTCCGGTGGTTCATGCTCGTCATCAAGGAATTCTTGTGCAGCAACGTATTCTGTGCTTAATGCGCAGATCCATCCGACTGTGTAGTCGTTTGGGTTAGACATCCTGAGCAGTCGTGGATGTTCTCTACCCGCCGGCCGAGTCAATTTTAAGATGATGGATAATGGTCGATTATGGATGGTTTTCGGTTAACTCAGATTGAAGTGATCCAGTTGTGTGATTGTTTCGAGCTCGACAGCCTAGCCATCTGCAAGTTAGCTTATCCAAAGAATATGATCATAAAAGTAGAGGTACAAGACACCAATCGATAGGAAAGCAAGACAATACAGCAGTTCAGCCTCGTCTTCAGTCAACCCCGCCAGGCACGTGACACCTATCTGCAGGCCGTCACAGCTCATGCACTTAATCAGATAGGAGACTTCGGACTATCTGCCTAGATTCGATGATAGGTGTAATTTACGAAGAAGTTCGGTCACAACAGTATTTTGTATTATACAATTGAACTAAAGAACAGGAAGTTTTAAACACTTAACCGTATACGAACTAGTTTGTTTCAAGAATGGGATTGAAAGAAAGAGAGATTGAGTTCACGAGGGTAACTAATTTTGCAAGGCTCTGTCTGTAGCGAGGACCCACACTAAAATCAAATCGACAAAGGTTATCTTTGTCTCCCCCCTTCCCCCCTTCCCCCCTTCCCCCCGTCCCACCTTCCCCCCGTCCCACCTTCCGGTAGTTTGGTTTTAGGTTATGTGTTTATAAACGTTTCGAACATTAACTCCGTCGCTTCACACTGAGTATGGTATGAGGGGGTATCATCGAATCGCCCATCCACACATTTGGCGGACGTTGATCCAAAAATTTAATATCATATTTCATGACTATAGTTGCAATGATCAATTTGATTTCGTGGCTTGCGAAGTAGCGACCAGGGCAACCATACTTGATACAATGTTAGTGGGATTGAGTATTCAAACCAATGCAGTAAAACTGAAACGGATCGCGGAGACATACTCGGCCATGTCCGAACGGCAGGAAGTTTTCGCTCGTCTCAACAACAGGGGGCATTGGCTGTCCTGTAGAAGGATTCAAACGAAATGGATTGAAAGCGTTCGCATCCTGATATATTTCTTCATCACGATGCATATTATGCGTATCGGTAGCAATCTTTGTGCCCTTGGGAAGTGATACGCCGTTTAGCTGGATTCCATTCTCAGCCTTTACTTCCCTGATCAAGCGTACAATAGGGCCCGACAAGCGCATGCTCTCACGGAGGACATTATCAGTGAACTTCAGGTTGTCCACGACAGATTTGGTCCATTTGCATTGATTTTGCTGATAAGCTGTACCAATTTCCTCTTTCATCACGTTGAAAACATCAGGCCGCGACAATGAATCAAGCAACATATTCACCGTCGTAAAGGAGGACGTGTGAATGCCTGCAAAATTCATCGTCATCAAGCGCGCGTATATAGTTTCTGGGTCCAGTTCACGCGGGATTTGGGAGCGGATAGCCTCCTGCACAATCCACATCGCGAAGACGTTGTGTTTGTTTGAGAATTTTCCATAGGTGGCTATTTCCATCTTTGCCTCTTCCAGATAGCTATGAATTAAAGGCATCGCATATCCCTTGCCACGCCAGTATAAGAACCAGCAAGGAATAGACAGAATTGGGCCAACAAGTGGCTTCGCCCAGCTTGGGAACACGCGGATAATGGCTGACATCGTATGGATGCTAGTCACATAACGTCTGGTATTTTCCAGATATCTCTGATCAGCACATAGAGGATTACCAACAGAAATTTTATTGAATGTACGAGTCACCAGCATGAGTACCGTGTCCCACAGTTCAATACCCTGCAACTTTTCTGTATCAGATCCCCAGTTTTTCAGCAAACCCTCCTCGATCTCTCGAACCAAATGGTCGGTGAGATTTGGTAGTTCTCGCGTGAGCACTTTATGGATGAGCCTGACATGTGCCGGAAAATCGAGGATATGCCCGCATGGCATCGTATAGAGGGACTCCACGGCATCAAAACCAGTCGCTCTATGGTCAAGGACATCTGATCTTTCTTTGAAGAACCACTTACGTTGGTTCTTCGGCACCAGTACTAGGGGTACAGATATAGTTGATATTTTTGTGACAACGTTTTTCCTGGTGTACTATACATAGTAATCCCATACATTAGCTTCCTTAGTACAATTGGCGCACAAGGTGGCTTTGATCTCACCTTGAAGTAAGCATCAGCAAAAAGCTGTCTCCCTTTAACGAAAGCTAATAGCTTGGAGCGTGCATCAGCAAAGAGGCCATTACCTCTCCCAAGCCAGAAAAGTCGAGACGTCTCTTGAGATCTCTTTTCACGCTTCCATTCTATGCTTTTCCGCAAAAATTGGAAGGCGAAGGTCAACAGTGTAGGAATTATAAAGAAACTCCAGATAGTATGTACAGCCATACTTTCTATGGTCTTGGAATTACGTTGTTCGGATTCTCAATATTTAACATTGATCCGAATCACTTCTTAGAGCCTACGCTGGAATATAAACGTTTCCAAAATGGACAGGTAGGTGGCGGTATTGGGAACTGTATGATCGATCTTTTGGTTCATTTTAGCTGCAATTTGGAACCATGATAGAAGTTTGGTAGTACGGTCTTTCATTGTCATCCAAGCAAGAAACATCTAGTGACCTCAAACGGAACATCCACGCCGAACAGGAATGCAGAGACAGCAAACGGATCGACCATACTGACACCAAGTCGTGCTGACACCAACTCGCACTATAATATTCATTCCTGTTTGGGGTCCGTGTGCGTTCTCATTAGATGTTAGTGATATTTCCATTTAATCTTGGTAACGACCCTTTTGGTGCTCTATGCACCGTCTTGTGCGGTAGGAAAATCCTGTTTGGTGCTGTATACACCGTCTTGTGCGGTAAGAAATCCCGTTTGGTGCCGTATACACCGTCTTGTGCGGTAAGAAATCCCGTTTGGTGCCGTATGCACCGTCTTGTGCGGTAAGAAATCCTGTTTGGTGCCTGTTGAATATAGATACCTCGGTGGATGTGTTGTTCCGATAAGGAAGTGGGTCTGTGCCTACATGCTGTATATAACCAGTCCATCAGCCCCTCAAGATTAGAGA
>LHCL01000169.1:2691-27961 GCA_001305275.1 Talaromyces verruculosus
TTCTAAATAAAAAAGATAAATTAAAGTAATTAACTATAATAAAGAAGTTGAATATAATAATAAATAAATACTCTATAAGATTATAGATTATTCTAAAAATAAAGACCTATATAGAATAGAAGATTATTAAAATATTTATAATAAATAAAATACTAAATTTAAAAAAAAAGAAATATACTAGATATAGACTTTTATATAAAAAATATATAAAAAATATCTAGACTAGTTTTAAAAACTAAAAAAATAAAATAAAATTATTAATAAGCTAAAAACTAAAGAAAAATTTAATAATTAAATTTATAGAGACCTTAAGAGCTAGTTTTAAAATATTAAGAAAAAATAATTAATTAAAGAAATCTTTATAGAAAATAAATAAAAAAGAATTAACTTAATATTAGGATTTAAGTATAGACTAAAATATTAAAAGTTATATAATAATTTTAAATATCTAAACTATAAATCTATTATATAGACTTTCTATATTAAAAATTAATATAATATATATCTAGATATAAAATAAGAAAGTAAATATTATTCTAGAGCTAATAAAGAAAAAAAGTTAAAAAATTATAAATAGTTATAAGAGTAAAAAAATACTCTAAAAAAAGATACTATATTATTTAAAAAAGTAAGGTAATAAATAAAGACTAAGAATATAAGAAGTATTTAAATAACTAATAAACTTTAATAAAGAAAAATAATACTAATAAATATAAAAAATATAAAATATATAAAAAATATAAAATAAAATTAATAAATAAAAGAAATATTTAAAGAAGTTATAGATATATGGTATACTTTAAAGAAAGAAATAATATAATAAAAAAATATTAGAAAAATATTAGAAGAAATTAATAACTTATTAAAAAAAAGTAATAAAAAAGAATTAAAAGCTATAATATAAGATAAATACTTTAAGATTAAAGCTAGAATCTTAAAATTAGAAATATAAATCTTAATTAATTCTAAAATAATAGAAAATTATATAGACTTATAAGGTTAAAAGAAACTATAGATATTAAATAAAAAAAATAATACTTATATTATTAATTAAGCTTAATAGAAAGAAACTAATAAAAAAAATTTATAAAAAAAATAAAATAGTTATCTATATTTATTAATAAATACTTTAAAATAATTAATTTTAATATAATAAAATTAAAAAAAGATAATATTATCTTAGTAGTAGTAGTAGTAGTAGTAGTAGTAGTAGTAGTAGTAGTAGTAGTAGTAGTAGCATTGATACTGGCTAAAGCAGCTAAAGTCTAGAAGCCACTATCCCAGGTGTGCCTGAGCTGGCAGGCATTGAATATAAAAGTGGCATAGCCACAGGATGCGCCATAGGGCAAGCTATAAAGAATATAAATAATATAAATAAGATAAATAATAAATACAAAATAATTAAATAGTGTAAATATATATACCTAATTCTTATATATTAATATCCTCAAACTTGCCAACTTTCTAATACCCTTTATTCTCACATTTTGCTAACTACACTAATATAAGCACTTTCATATTTTAAGTATATACTAATATACATCTATTCCTATAAATCAATTATATAAATATGCATTCCAATAGCTTCTATTCTAATATCTCTAATATATAAATCTTTATCTATTTATATATTTATAGCTTCTCTATCCTTCTCTTATAGTGTAACGATAGGGGGTGAACGATAGTTCGATTGTGGGTATGGGCTACAGAACTCTTGCTGAGCCGATTACTAGGAGAACTGGATACAATATGAATATAGAGGACAAAGTAACAATATCTGGATTATACAAGAATAATTGCTTGATCCCTTTTATAATATAAGGATCTTTACTTCTTATATATATGTATAGTATATTTAAATGGCATTATATAATAGGGTTAGTAGAATTATATAATCTCTATCCAATATATAGCTTTAATACTACTGCCTTAGATTATAGATATTAATCTTTTAAATAATTAGATTAGCTTTCTTAATCTTATAATAGGATTAGCTTTTATAATTCTCCCTCTTCTTAAAGAAAGCTTGTTCTTAAACTCTATAAAAGTATTTATAAATCTAGCTCCTATAACAATGTTTTTTTTTATAATTATTATAGAGATTCTTTATCTTCTAAAGACTTTATAGTATATAATAAATATAATAATAAAAAGATTCTTTTATAATATAAGATAGATAGTAAGATAAGATTTATTTATATCTATTTTAGAAAAGATTTCTTATTTATATTAATAAATATTTTATCTCTTATTTACTTTTATCTTTCTTCTTCTCTTTTCTTTCTTTTAAATCTTAATTATTAAGAAATATATCTATTCTTCTCTTTTTTTTTTTACTTATTTCTTCTTTAATAGCTTATTAATTATATAAGATAGTAGCCTCTATTAATAGTTTTATTAATTTTTAAAGCTTTTTATATTAAGTTTTATTATAAATATTAAATTTAAAATAATATTTATTTCTATTAATTCTTCTTCCCTTTTAAAGAGGGCTTATAAAGAGTAATATATATTTATAAGTTATTTTATTTCTTTCTTAGCTTTAACTCTTAAATAGTTATATTTAAAATAATCTATTCTTATTACTTTACTTTATAGAACTATTTTAATAATTTAATATAATTTAATATAATACTAACTATAATAGACTACTCTAAAATACTATTATAATTATTATTAATTTTACTATAAGCCTTATCTCTAAGATAATAAGAAAGTAAATATATTAGAGAATATACTTATAGAATCTCTTAAAAATATAATCCTCTAGTTTTTAAATCTCTAAGTTATAATAAGTATAGCTTCTTTATTAAATAAATATATTATATTATAAGTTCTAATAACTAATATATTTTAGATAGAAAAATAATACTATTATAAATCTATCTAGATCTTTAATTAATAAGAATATCAAAAAGTTATTTATTAAGAAATTATCTACTAAGGAATTATCTAGTTTAAGTAATACTCTAAATATAATTATTAAGCTATTTATAAAATATAATAAATCTCTTTTAAAGAATAAAAATTATATAGTATTTAATATATATATATTAATATATTATTAAAGTCTAAATACTAATTATATAATATATTATAGAAGCTATTAAACTATTATTCTACTTTTATTTTATCTATAAATAATATTAACTTATATTAAAAAGTAATTAAATATTTAAATTATTATTATTTAAGGAAAGTCAAGGGATTAGAAAAGAGTTTTACAAATTTAAAGTCTATACTTATTATTAAATAATTTATATTTAATATAAAAGACTTAATATTTATTATAATCTACTATTTTTATTATTTAAAAATAATTAATTTAGAAGGTCTATTTTATATATAACCTAGTAAATATTTAAAATATTATTATTATATAAATAATAATATCCTTTATAAGCTTATTCTAGCTCTATATAAGATAGAGTTTATAGAATTATAGACTTTTTTTTAGATTAGTATATTAATAAAAGCTTTTATAGCTAAAGATTATTATTTTAAAGATATAAATATATTTATTTATAATTATAGTAGCGAGTTTAAAACTAAACTATATACTAGTTCTACTTTAATAAATCTCTCTAATAAGTATAAAATATATTAGGATTAGAAATTTATAATATTATATTATAATTAAGAATAAATATTTAATTATATATATAAGTAGATATATAATTAATCTTAACTATTAATATATTTTATAAATATATATTAGATACTAATATTAACTAGTTTAAATAGAATAGTAATTCTTAAGTTTATTCTATTAAAGAATTGTTTAGTAATAAAAATAATAATATATTTGCTAATTATATTAAGAACTTTAATAATAATAAGCTTACTACTTAGTAGCCCTATTTTAATACTATTTTACTGCTATTCTTATTTATTTTAGAAATAAAAGTTAGAAATATAGATTAGAAGGCTTTTAAATATAGATATTAGTCTTTTTAGCCTTTTAATCCTATTTTTAGGAAGTTTTAACTAGTTTTTATATTATTTTAAGAGATTTTTACCTCTTTTTTAAAAGTTTTAATAATTTTTAGAGCTTTTCATCTAATTTTAAGATATTTTCTTGCTTTTTTTATATATTCTATATAATAAGATTCTTATTAAATTTTAAAACTCTTTTAAGAAATAGGAAAAGTAATCTTATTAATATTATATTAATTATAGATTAATCCTAGATAAATTAATTAGATAGAAAAACCTTATAGAAAAAAACTATCTTAATTAATACTTTCTTTTTAATATTATAGATTTAGTTAATTTAATAATTATAGTATTATATTTATTTAAAAGCTTAGATATATTTATAAGATACTTAGCTAGTTCCTAGCTATTCTTATATAATAGATAATCTTTCTATTTTACTAAGTAATATAGCTATAATCTATTCCTTCTTTTATAGAATTAATATATTATAATATCTTTAATTTTCTATTCTAGTATAAGTTCTCTATTCTTATTATTTTTAATAATTAATAAAAAGTCTTTTTATAGATTAGCTTTATTCTATAAGTGGTAAAGTTTTAATAAAGATATATAAAAAACCTTATAGACTTTTTTCTATATTTATAGAATATTTAATTAATATATTTATTTCTTAATATATTCTATTATTATAAATAATCTTTTATAATATAAGTCTAATTTCTTATTAAAATAGTAAGTATAAATATTTTTTATATTAAATTTTATCTAATCTTTAACCTTAAAGATTATAGGCTAATATTATTAATTATAATATTTTACTTATATTTTAGTTATAATATAAAGGTATTATTTTAACTCCTTTTTTAATTCCTTTAATAACTTAATATAATTAGTAATAATAGGTTAATTTATAATAAATAGATCTTTTTTAAATAGTAAATAAAGATTAAATCTTATTAAAGTTTAAAAAAATATTATTTTAATATTTATATTAACTATATTATTTGCTATAAATTATATAATAATAAATAATAATACTTAATTATTCTATCTTATATTTATATATATTTATAGATAATATTTAAGAATCTAATTTATATATTTTATTTATCTATTAGTCTAAGAATAGAAAGCTATTAATAATCTTTATTAAATATTAAGTTAAAAATATAATACTTTTTAATATTTGTTTATAAAAATTAATTTTTAATTAAATATAATATTATATAAATAATCTATATAGTTAAATATTAAATTAAATATAAGAATAGTAAAGTCTTTAGCTTTAAACTTCTTACTTATTAGAATAAACTATATATATTTAGTATATTAATTTATAATAATTAATATTATATTATATATAGTACTATTCTACTTATTTAGAGATAGATCTATAATAAAATTAAATAAAATATTATTATTAGATCCTATAGGAATAAATATTAATTATAGCTTACTATATAGTTTATAATAATATATTTTTCTTAATTAATATATATTATATATTATTATATATTTAATAATATCTTAGATTATATCTAGCTAATAGAACTTTCTTTTAAAAAGCTCTATAGTTCTTATAATATTAAAATATTCTATAATTAGATTATTATAATACTATTATAATAGTATTAATTTTAATATTATATTATTTAATATATATACTATATTATTTTTATAAAAGATATTATTTTAGAGCTTTTATAAAGACTCTAGAATACTATTATTAAGACTTAAAATTTAAAGATTAGTTTTCTTTTTTTATATAAAGATATCTCTTTATTATATAATTTTAATATTTTTTAATAGAACTAGTCTTAGTATTTTAAATATATTCTTATTTTTTATACTTTTTAAAATAAGTAAATAAAATAAGTGGTTTCTAAAAGATTAATACTCTTTATATCTATTCTTAAAAGAAATTTATAATTGCTTTTCTAGTATATTACTCTTAGACTTAATCTATATCTATTTAATAAGTTTCTAAAATAGATTTAGAATTATTTTTAGAATAAATATTAAGTCTTTTTTTTTATTATTAATACAATCTTTACTAAATAAATTACTAAAGTATATATCTTCTTTCTTATTCTTATAATAATATCTAAATATCTAATTAATTTATAATTAGAAATTATCTTTAGTATTATTTAGTCTACTTAATTAGTCCTTAATAGAGCTATTATAATATCTTTTCTAAAATAATTAATCTTTTTAAAGACTATTATAGCTATTATACTAGACTAACTAGTCTTTAATAAAATTATTATAATAGCTAATTTATAACTAGACTAATTAATTATCTTATTAGAGATTATTATAGTAGACTTATTAGCTTTATCTAATAGTATATTATATAAAATTAGTAGATAGTTAGGCTAATAGCTCTATAATTAATAACTATATAAAAATATTATTAATAGTATTCTTAGCTATAGCTTTTATTATAAAGTTAGAAATAAACTTATATCTATTTTTTTCTTCTTTTTTAAAAAGTTAAGATATTGACTAGAAACATCTACTAAATTCTAAAATCCTAGCTTATATTTAATAATAAAGTTATATATAGCTAAATATTAGATTTAATATATCTATTTAGTATTTAAAGTTTTCACTTTAAAGAAGTATTATAGGTTATTATAATTAATTTAGATATAGATTTTATATTTATTTCTTTTTAAATAGTATCTTTATTTCTAAAATATATATATATTTATATTAAATTCTTAATTATAAACTTTCTAATTCTATTAAGTGGTATTAAATTTATATAATATAAAAGCTACTAGCTATTAGTCTAAATAACCTCTTAATAGAATCTTCCTATCTATAGATTAATATATAATAGCACCTATACTTTATTTTAATATATTAATTTAAACTAATATAGATTTCTTAGGATTAAAATATCTAACTAGAGATAGATTAATAAAAGCTTTTTTTAATAATTTAAAAGATTATATAGCTTTAGAAATAAGCTTAAATAGTTTCTTTAAATACTTATTAACTCTATAAAATATATTTATTAATAGAATAGTAATAATTAAATAATTTTTAATAAACTTTTAGAAAAAGCTTATAAATCTTATAAAAACTTAAATATTTTTAATTAATTTTAGTATAGGCTACTCTTAGATTATTTATATCTAGTTTTAATCTATAGAAATACTCTTATTATTAATTAAATATCTTAAGAATTTTAATTCTCTTTAATAGAATTTATATTTTTTAAATCTAGTATATAAATTTATAGAATATAATTACTCTAATACCTATTTAATATACTCTTTATATTATTTTTTATTCTTAAAGACAATAAGGATATTATTTAAATAAATAATAATAAAATTATTTCATAATCTTCTTATTATTTTATAGATATATAATTAAAAAGTAATAGATATATTAATTAATCTAAATAGTATTATAAAATATTTAAAATAGCTATATTAGGTCTAAAACGTAGTCTTCTATTTATCTTTTTTTTTTTTAATTCTAATTTAGTAGTAGGCATCCTAGAGATTAATCTTTATAAATATCTTAGTACTAACTAATCTATTTAATATCTTATTAATATAAGATAATAAATAGTAGTTTTTAATTATTATCTTATTAAGATCTTAATAGTTAATATAGACTTATAGACTTTTATCTAATTTCTTAATAAAAAGGATTAAAGCATCTATAGGACTAGTAGAAAGCTAGATCTATTTTTTTTATTATATCTCTTTAAGATAGTATAATAGGTAATTTAGTTCTATTACTAAATATAGATATAGAGATCTATATAATAGTATAATAAAGTTAGATTATAATTAAATCTTATATACTATCTTATTAGAAGATAATTTAGAAATATCTATCTCTAAGAATACATCTCTATATTCTTAATAAATAGGAAGAAAAATTAGCTCTTTATTTAATTTAAAAAAACTAGAGATTAGAAGAAAAAAAGAATCTCTATTAATAGTCTTTATAAAGTATTTTACTAATATAAACTATAATTTTAATATTTTATATTACAATCTTTAAGTATATCTCTTAAAGCTAATAATCATAGGTTCTTTATAGTAAAGCTATAGCTTATTAAGGATTATATTAAACCCTATTATATTAATTACTATAAAGATTTATTTATATAATTTAATAATTCTATAATAGTCAGTAATAGAAATAGGAATTATAATATTACTATAATTAATTATAGAAGTACTATTAATAAATTCTATAAAAAATAGAAGATCTTATAGTAATTATTAATTAATACTAAGAAGAAGTTAATATATTATAAAATTAAGATCTTCTTTAGTATCTAATATTTCTATAATATAATATTCTAACTTAAAGAGTTTTAAGATTAAATTAATTAATATTATAAACTTATTTTTTCTTTTTTAATCTATTTAGATTAGCAATTATTATATAACTTCTATAATAAGGAATTTAATTAAAGATTAAACTATTTAGTATCTTTTAATAAGAGTTTAGAAGTATTATAGTAGTAAATTATAATATAGTCTAAGCTCTTATATCTTTCTTAACTATAATAATAATAAGTTAATATGTGACAGCCCGGAACTATTTCAGCTCTTAATTAGTGGACGGAATGATTGATGGAAGGATTGATAGAGCTTCCTATTATGAAGCTATACCGAGATAGGGCTGCAACCCTAGTAATCGCCATATTAGGATCTGCCTTCCTGGTAGTACTATATTGGGAAAGGGGTCTTATACAAAGGATATATAAAAAGCCTTCTAGTAAGATAGATTTTAGCTTCTTTTTCTTTCCTTTTTTATATTTAATATTATCTATAGATCTAGTATACCTAGTTAGTAAGATAGTCTTAATATTAGATTTTAATTATTATTATATAATATTAAGTATTCTCTTTTTCTTTATTTCTTATATATTAATATAATAGACTTTTCTAGATCTAGTTCTAATTAAGAGGCCTTTCTTTTTTTTCCTTTTTTCTATTCTAGTATAATTTATATAGTAGATCTTCTTAGTATTATATTTAAACTAAAGGTTGTTTTCTTTTTCTTCTCTTTTTTATCTCTTTTTTTCTATTACTATCTTTTTTTTTATTTTTTATAATGTTAAGCCCATCTTGTAAGATAGTAAAGCTAAGTTTTATTAATATAGGAGTATTAGAAGCCTAGATATAGTCTAATAAAGATAATAAATATATATTCTAATATCTAATTATAGAATAAAATAACTCTTTGCTTATAGAACTAAATATTATAGTTATAATAGACTTTTTAGACTAGAATAAATTCTATTATCTTTATATAAAGCACTCTGATAAGCTTTTTAAAAGACTATATAATTATTTATAGAAGTTATAGTTATAGGCTAGGATAGCTATAGAATATAATAATAATAGAGTTATAGAAGAGTAGCTTAAGTAAATTATTAAATTAAAGAAATATATAAAGGATTAGTAGAATACTATAGCTAAATTTATTACTAAATATAATAATATGCTTATTTATATATATAAACTAGCTTATAAGGGTATAATCTTTACTATTTTAATTAGCTAGAAAAAGTCTACTAAGCTTCTTGATAGAAAATATTTTAATAGTAGTAATAATCTAAAGTTTGCCTCTTAGTTAATTAATATTAAGAATAAGTTAAAGATAAATACTAATTATTATTTTATTATATTAGTTTATATATAATATATTAAGAGTATATATAAAGAAGCTATAGTAGAGTATCTTATATCTTATCTCTAGAAGAGCTTATCTAAATATTATTATAATATTAATAAGATAATTAAGTATCTTAAAATAATTTATTATAATACTAATAGTATTACTAAAGCTAAGTATAAATTATATTAATTATATATAAATAATATTAAATTTTAAGACTTTCTTTTAATATTTATACTTAAAGTTTAGGAATTAAAGCTATTATTCTCTTAGTAGAAGAATAAATTATATAAATACCTATTCTTTAATATATAATACTAATTAATATAAATAAATTATAATAATAATATATTATACTATGAATTTATTAAAGAATACTATTAAACTATAAATCAACTAAAGATTATTATTAAGAATAAGAAGTATATACTAAAAAATTATAGGAATAAAAATAATAATAGTAATAATACTAGTAAAAATAATAAAAAGAATAAATTAGGATTAGATAAGCTAAAAAATAATAAAAATATAATTAAGATCCTATAGATAGAGAAGAAGCAGTTTATTATTAAAGAAAAATATTTTAACTATAAGATAATAGAATATATAGTTAATAAATATAAACTTAATAAGAAAAATACTTTTAATCTTAAAGCTTTAGAGACTATAAAAGAGATTAATATAATAAAGAGTTTAGACTTAGGAAATAATAATATCTAAAAAAAGTCTTCTTTCTAGATAAGATCTATATTATTAATATGTTAAATTTATTTTAGTTAATTAATAATAATAATAAGAAAAGTTTAACTATATTTATTTAATTAGCTAAAAATAGATTATTAATTTTAATTAAGATATTAGTAGATATTAAAGCTAATAGTTTTATATTCTTAGACTTTTTTTTAGCTAAGAAGCTTACTTAGTATTTTAATTATTATATTATTCTTTTAAAGAAGTTATATTAAGTAAAGAGCTTTAATAAAAAGATTAAGAATATAATTATCTATTTTATAATATTGTTATTAGTTATTAATAGATAGATTATATATAACCTTTCCTTTCTAATTATTTAACTAAGAAAGTATAATATAATATTAGATTATATATAATTAGTAAAATATAGTATTATAATTAATTATATTTATTATTAATTACTATAGCTAAAAGAAGTCTCTTTAAAGAAGAAGATCTAGATAAAGTAGTTTATATTACTACCTAAAAAGTTGCTTCTATATAACTATAAGATAGAGATCTTTTATTAAAAGGATATAGAATAGTAGAATAAAGTTTTTAATTAGTATAATATTATAAGACTAAGTATATTAATTCTTTAATTATATAGGAGAATCTACTAAAAGAGTTATAAATATAAATTAAACTATATAAAAAAAGAGCTAATAAAAGCTTTTTTTAAGAATATTTCTACCAATATAGTCTTTATTACTATTTAAGAATTAAAGTAAGTCTATTTTAAAAAAAAATACTCTATTATAGATATTATAGTAATTAAAGCTTTAAGCTTTCTCTAGAATATAAAGAATAAAAAGACTAAGATTTTTTAACTAGTATTAATAAAATTAAGAAAGCTATTAAAGATAAGCTTAATATAATTAAAATAGAAGAGAAAAAAAATAAGAGAGTATCTTTTTAAATAATATTATAAATTTACTAATATCTTTTTTAAGATTAAATCTAATAAACTATTAAAATAGAAGGAATATAACTATAAAATTAAGCTTAAAAAAGAGGTTAAGCTTAGTTATTATCCTTTATACTAATATCTCTAATAGCATTTATAATTTTATATTAACTTTATAATAAATAATTAATTAAAGTACTTATTTATTATTAATTTTATAGTATTAATTCTACTCTAAGCTTTAATAGGTATATCACTATTTATAATTAAAAAAGGATATTAGTTCTAAATATTGTTTAATTAGACTATTTTAGTGCTATTATAAAAACTAATTTTTAATAAAAAGAATATATAGGTATAGACTAAGAGATTATAAAAAATTTAGAAGTTTATGAGAGAGAATATAAAATAGGCTTAGAACTATTAAGTAAAGCAGGCTAATAAGAAATATTAACTAGTAAACTTCTTAATTAAAGATATAATATATATTATAAATAAGAGATAGAATATAGATTATTTAAGTAGAAAGCTAGAATATTAGTAAGAAGGATTTTTCTTTATTATAAAATAGATAAAATATACTTTTAAACTTAAATTGCTAGAAGGATTAAATATATATTCTATATTCTTATTAAAGAAATTATATTTAGCTATTTTAATAGAACTATTTCTAGAATAATTAGAGGATAAAGGATTTAAGTTAAAAATTAATAGGTATTTAAAATAAGAAATTAAATAAATAATTATATTATGTATTTAATAAAGGAAGTTTTACTATTAAATAAGCTAGTTAGGCTATAACTCTAATTTAAAGTAGTATTTAGTAGACTATCTAAAGAATATACTATTAGTATTATAGGCCTTCTATATTGCTAATCTAGGAGTAGATAAACTATTAAAAATGCTTAGGGAGTAGTTTAAAACTATGGAAGAGGACTATTTTATAAAAGATATATTAAAGGATGATATACTAGTAATAAGTGCTTATAGGCAAGCACTTTATAGAAGGGGGGAGTGATGTGATAGTTTAGAACTATTTTAGCTTTTAGTCAGTGAATAGAATGATTGATAGAAGGATTAATAGAGCTTCTTATTATAAAGCTATATTGAGATAGGGCTGCAACCCTAATAATTACTATATTGAGATCTGTCTTCCTGGTAGTATTGTATTAGGAAAGGGGCCTTGTATAAAGGGTATATAAAGAGCCTCCTAGCAAGGCAGATTTTGGCTTCTTCTTCTTTCCTTCTTCATGCTTGATATTGCCTGTAGACGCGGAGCACCTAGTTAGCGAGATAGTATCAATATCAGGTTTTGACCATTGTCACAAATAAAGAATCTTTATTCTTAAAACTTATTTTCTTATTATTACTAAAGTTATACTTTCTTTTATAATTTATATAATCTATATATCTCTATTTAGAGAGTCTTCTTTTCTAAAGCTTATCTTTTAAGCTATTTAGGTTATTATAGTTATATTTTAATATCTTATTAAGTATAAGCTACTTATCCTTATAAAATTTCTATAGCTAAATAGTTTCTTTAAGATATAAAATTATATCCTAGAAATTAGCATTTTAATCTAATAGCTTTAACTTTAGCTAATTAGGAAGCTTAATAATAAAAGCTATAATCTTATTCTAGTTATTAACTTAGACTTTTATCCTACTTTAATTATATAAATAAGAAAACTTATTATAGAATATGTAAGAATTTTCTATTTCTAAAGTCTTAATCTTTTTTAGGTCTATATATATATTTAAAGATTAAATTATTTTTATCTTAATATAAGCTTTAATCTATTTAATAAAATTATTAAATATAAAATAAGTCAAGTCTAAATCCTTTTTATATTCAATCTATTAGATCTAATATTCACTCTTTAGCTAAGTAATTATCATTCCTATTTTCTTTAACTTAAAATATATATATCTAACAAAGTTATTTTTAACATCTTCTATTTAATATTTATACTTTTAAAAATTCTTAAATTTAAAGTGGTCTAGTTTAGGCTTTAAAGTAGATTTCTTATAAATAATATAAGTTATAGCTACTAGTAGAATTAGAATAGTATCTTAATAGAAAGATAAAAGTATAAACTTATTAATTATTTAGATTAAAAATAATATAACTTTGTAAATAGTAGATTAATTTATTAAATAATTTAAAAGCTTTATTATTTAATACTATAAAATATCTTAATTTTATTATATTACCTCTTAATCTTATTATAATACCTAGATCTTAAATTTTAAATACTAAATAGTTTAAGCTAAGTCTTTAATCTATTTCTAAAAAAGTAGAGAACCTTTATAATAGCTCTAGAATAGTAGCTATTTAGCCTAAATTATTCTAGATCTCTTATTAGGATCTAAAGTCTCTATAAGAGTCTAAATTTCTTAAATTATTTTAAAAAGCTCTTAAATAGAGTTTCTTATACTTAAGTATTTCTAAGCAGAAGAATTATTTTAATAAATAATACTACTAGGTCTTATAAAGGCTTAATAGTTATATATAGAATATAAGTTTATTATAATAATTAATTTAATAAAGGGTTTTATAAAAGAAGTAATTATAATATAATAATAAAAGATAAATAATAGTTTAATTATAAGTATAGGCTATAGAACACTTACTAAGCTAATTACTAGAAGAACTAGATATAATATAAATATAAAAAATAAAATAATAATATCTAGATTATATAAGAATAATTGCTTAATCTCTTTTATAATATAAAGATCTTTACTTCTTATATACATATATGGTATATCTAAATGGCACTATACACTAGGGTTAGTAAAATTATATAATCTCCACCTAGCATACAGCTTCAACACTGCTGCCTTAGATCGCGGGCATCAACCCTTCGAGCAATCAGATTGGCTTTCTCGATCTCGCGATAGGATCAGCCTTTACATATAGTATATCTCTATTAACTAATATACCTAATTATATTAATCTAAGACTTATATTTATATTATTATTAGTTATTACTAATAAGTAAGTAGACCTAATATTTATATTACCTACTTATATATTTATATATATTTCTAAGTTAATATCCTATTTATTTAATTCTTATATTTTATATATACCTATTACTTTAGTATTAATATAAATAAATTATATAATTATAATTATAATCTTCTTTTTCTCTAATAATACTTATAGATTAGTTATTTATTAAAAACCTTTAATCTAAGTCTATATAAGATCCTATTTATCTATATATAATAAATAGTCTAGTATAATATACTTAATAATTTAACTATCTAGTGTCATGGACCTGGATCCACAGTGTCGTGTCATAGATATGTTAGGCTTGTTGAACCACATAAAGGTTCAGGTTGTCTGATTAATAGAGTAGGCTTAAATAAATAAAATAATAATAGATTAGTTAATAGTCTAAAATCTTAAATATAATTAAGATAGAAAAGATCCTCTATATAGCTTAGTGCCTATATAAATTAGAATGCCTTACTAACTCTTACTATTAAAGTCTAATATTAAGTGATTTAGATTAAAGAGCTATAAAGAACTAAATATATAATAGTAAAGAATATTCTTATATATCTAGTCCTCTATATTCTATATATTATATATTATAGTATTATAGTATATTATAATATTTATACTATAATACTATAATTCTTTCTTTAATAGTATCTTATTAATTTATATATCTTTATTTTATTAAAGATAATAGTATATTAATCCTATCTTTATATAATTTAATATATATCCTATATTAAGGTGTCTTAGTCTAATATTCTTCTATTTTATTTATCATTATATAGTTTATATATTTATAAATCTAAATAACTTTTTCTTCTTAGTCATAGTATATTTTAGTATTATACAGGTTGATTTATAATATTACCTCCTCTTTTTAAGAGTTTTTGTTCTTAAAGATTTTAAATAGAAAGATATGTTCTTATTCCTAGTATGACTCTACTTTCTTTACTAGTAAGTATCTTTACTATATTATTGCTATACTTTATTAAAAATCTAAAGATCTAACTAATTCTATTTGATTTATTAAAGATAAAAATGCTAATTATAAATATCAATATTCTAAGATAACTAGTAATAGTTTTATAACTAAATTTCCTTATGATTATTATTATTATTCTAATCTTAATTACTATATAGATAGTTATAATAAAAATTCTAAATATATTATATATACTGGCTATAGCTATTCTTATAAGAAGTAATTTTATAGTAAAAAAGAATAGATGAAATTAAATAAAAAGTGTTAGAAAATTATAAAAGATCTTTAGAATACTAAAAAATAATCTACTATTTTATTTACTAAAATCATTCATTTTTAAAAATAATAATATTTCTTAAATAAGTGTGGTATAAATATATATTCTTATAATCAAAAAATATTAGAATTTCTAGATTCTAAAAATCCTTTTTCTAAAGTAGAGGTGGCCATTATAGATATTAAAATTATATAAGAATAACTAGAATTCTATATTCTTGCTATAATCTTTAATTCTTTTAATATATAGCTTATTAATCTTAGATAACTTTCTAATAATTAGATAGATATTAATATTAATATCTCTCTAAAACTTTTAAAGCTTTTATTAAGTTCTTAATTAGTTTCTAAGTAGCTTTTTTAGAGCTATATTCTTTCTATTTAATAAAATAATATAATTTTTTATCTAATAATTCTTTCTTTATTAATATTTTATTAATTTTATAGATTTCTTCTTTAATATAATTTCTTTTATTATTTTAGTATTTTATAGTACTAGTTCTAATAATAAAATATAAAAAATTAAATATATTTTTATAGTTATTAATAGTTTTAGCTTATAATTAACTTTATTAATTTTTTTTTAATTTTTAATAGTTTAATTTATAAGTAATTAAGTTTACTATTTAGTTATATAATTTAAATATTTTTTTATAAAAAATATATCTTCCTTTTTTTTTAAATTCTAATCCTTTTAGATATTTTTTATTATAAATTCTTATACTTATTTTATTTTAGTTAATAATTTCTATCTATAGATAAAAATAGAATATATTTATTTTTTATATTTTTTATTCTATTATTAGATTTATTAATTATTTAAATCTTAGTTATTTTAATAATCTTATCTCTTTTCTATAAATTATAAAATATAGTATAATATTTATTATTAAATATCTTAATATATTATATATTAATTATATTATTAGTAATAGATCTATCTAATTATCTTAGTAATTATTTATATAATATTATAGATACTATTCTAGTATTTAATTTATTTATTCTATCTATCTATTTATTTATAAGTAATATAATATTAATAATCTTTATTTTTCTTTTATTAGATCTATTATTAATTTTTATAATTTTAATTAAAAGATTATTTCTTTATTTAATATTATAATCTTAAGTATATTAAAGTATTTAAAGACTTTATTTATTAATTTCTATATTAATTTTTTTATATTATTTTATTATTTTATTAATTATTATAAAAATTAAATTAAATTTTTTTAACTTTAGTAATTTAATAATATAATCTATAATAATCTATTAAAATAGATATTTTAAAGTCTTAATTTTTTATATAAATTTATAAGATTTATATCTCTTTATTTTATTTATTTAATATATATTATATTCTTTAATATATTTTTTAATATTTTTTATTATTTATAGCTAATAGTAGTTTTTAATAATATATTTTATTATATTTAGTTATTCTAAATAATTATTAATTAAAGTATTATAGTATAGTTAAATAATTTTTTTTTATTATATTTAAGATATAGATTAGATTATATTAAAATATTAATTCTATTTCTATTTCTAAGACTTTATTATCTTTATTTTTAATTAAAAATTAGATATTTATATCTTTAGTTATTTTTTTAACTAATTTATTCTATAGTTTTAAGTCTATAATTATTTTTATTATTACTATTAGAATAGCTATTTATAAATTATATTTTAAATATTCTTTCTAATTTAATTATAATAATACTAATTCTAATTTCTTAATTTCTTTTTTATAATCTAATTATCTATTAAGAGTATTTATTCTTTTATTTTCTTCATCTTTATAATATTTAATTATAAACTAGTAGTTTTCTAAGAGTTCTAACTATCTAGCTTGTTATCTAGTTAAGAATTTTATTATTATAAAATATATAAAGTTCCTATAGTTTATAATAATTTATATTAGAAATTTTATTCTTTTTAGATAGATTCTTTAATATTATAATATTATAATTATAGCTAATAGTTCTTTATTATATATATATCTTATAGTTTAGTTTAGTATTAATTAATTTCTTTAAATAATATATAATAATTATTTTCTTTCTATCTTAATTAATTTATATTAGTACTACTCTAATTATAAAGTCTAATATATCTATTTCTAATATTAAGTAGTAGTGCTATTATAAATTAATATTTAGCTTCTTTAAAAATATTTCTTTATACTATTTTTTATTTATAAAATTGATTCTTCTTTAGTAATCTAAATAATAATTTTATAATTTTTATATATTCTTTAATATATTATTTATAATAGTCAATTATTCTAATAAATAATTATAGTTCTTTATTTCTTAATTCTAGCTATTTCTTAATAGCTTTGACTTTTTTTTTTAGTCTATATTTCTCTTTATATAATTCTATATCCTAAAAAATCTATTTTCTATATATAAAATTTATATTTTTTTAATTTAATCTATAGCTTTATTTCTTTAAGTTTTTTTAGAATTTTCTTTATATATTTTTTATATTCTTTTATATTATTAGAAAATATTAAAATATTATCTAGATAAGCAATAGTAAAGTTATATGGATATAGTAATATAATATTATTAATATATCTTTAAAATACTACTAGTATATTAGTAAGCCTAAATAGTATAATTATATATTTAAAATATCTAAATTTTATTTTAAATATTATTTTTTATTTTTTTTTCTTAATCTTAAGTTAATTATATATATTAATAATATTAAGTTTAATAAACTATTTTTTTCCTTAAATCTTATCTTATATTTCTATAATTAAGAGTAAAGGATAACTATTCTTTATTATAATATTATTAAGTTACTAAAAATTAATATATATTTTTAAATCTGTTATTTCTTTCTTTTTAATAAATAATATTAAATATCTTATTAATAATATTAATAGTTATATATATTCTTTTTCCTTATTATTATTAATATATTTTTTTAAAGCTTTTTTTTTATTTACTAATATTAGATAAATCTTTTAAAGTATTAGCTCTTTATCTTTTTTAAGAGAAATAGTATAATTTTATTTACTATAATCTAGTAGTATTTTATATATTTTATTAAATAAATTTTTAAATTTTTTATATATCTTAAGTAATACTATATCTATACTATTTTTTAGTTAATATTTTATTATTAATATTTTAAGTTCTTCTTTAAATATTTCTTAATCTTCTTATAATATAATTTCTTCTATAATTTTAGTAATAATTTTACTCTTTATCTTATAAAAGAGTATTTATTATTTTTTTAATAATAATCTCTAGATTATCCTTTATTATAGATATCTTAATAGTTAAGGCTTCTTAATATTTATATTTTATTAATTATAATTATTTTTTATTCTAGTAGATTTCTAGATTATACTTCCTTAATTATAGAATTCTTAAAATAATATTATCTCTTTTTAACTTTATTATATTAAAGTTAATTATCTCAAAGTGTTTATTAATAAATATAAATAAATATCTAGTTTTTTTAATAATTTTTTTTCTACTAGTTTCTCTCTATTAAGTCTAACTAATAATATAAATATTAATTTCTTTTATTTTAATATCTATAATTTTTTCTAAGTTTATAGATCTATATAGTTTTCTATTATTTTAAAATTAATTAGAATCTATATTTTTAATTCTAAAATTCTAGCTTTTATTATTAAAGTATTTATCTTATATTATAACTTTTAATTCTTTTTTATTACTTTCTTTAAATAGATTATTAATTTCCTTTAATATTTTTTAAATATTTTTTTATTATATTATTTCTTTTTCTAGAGTATATTATATATTTATAAATTCTTTAAATATCTTTCTTATTTATTAATTTTATTCTATATTTTCTATATTTATTAATATTATTTTTCTTTATTAAGATTTATTAGTTATTTGAGTACTTTTTATACTCTTAGTCTCTCTATCTACTGCTTAACTTTTTTAATAATATAGTATTCTTTAGAATATTTTTCTACTTTTATAATTATTTATAATTTTCTAGCTTCTTCCTTTTATTAGCTTTTAGAAAGTATCTACTTCCTTATTTTATACCTAAATATATACTATACTAATCTTTAGTATAGAAGGCTTATATAATAGATCTATAATCTAGATATTTAAGGTTATTATATAACTCTTAATATTCTAGTCTATATTTAAATCCTAGCTTTAATTTAATATTTTTTTATTTATCTTCTATAAGGATTTCTTTAATTAGTTATCTTTTTTGAATATTTTAAAACTAGCTCTTAAAGTTTTTATAGATCTAGTTTTTAATCTCTTCCTTAGTTTTTAGTTTACTAGTAACCCCTTTAGTTTCCTCTTTTTAATACTTCTAATAATTGTTATTCCTAAAGCATTCTTTATTTATTAGTTTCTTAAATTAATCTAGATATTTATCTTATATCTATTATATAAAAGCCTATATCTAATATGCTTCTTATTCTTCTAATTTAGTATTCTATTTATTATAAGTATTCTAGGACTTTTTTATTCTATATAGATCCTTATTCCTAGAATAATCTATAACCTTATAGGGTATCTAGTTATTATTATATTTAACTTCTTTATTATAACTAATTGCTTTAATTTATCTTTATTTAAAACTTTTATATTCCTTAGTATAGTATCCTTTCTTATAGTAGTTATAATATTTAATTATTACTTTATTAAATCTAATCTTCTTTTTTTATAGCTTTTTATTTTAGCTATAGTGTCTAGCTCTATTAATATTAATCTATAAAGGTTATTCTTTTTCTTATATATATTCTTTCTTTATAGTTATTAACCTTCTTTATATTTTTTTTCTATATATTATTTAAATAAGTAATTATTTAATTTTATTATAATATTAATTATATTAAATAGTATTTCTAGTCTTTTTAGAATTTTTATTATTTTATTTTTAATTTTATTTTTTAGGTCTTAGTAGAACTAATCTATTTTAGCTTTATTATCTTATTTTAGATAAGAATTAATCTAATAAAATCTTAATATATAGTCTAATACTAAAGTAGTTTATTATAATTATTAAATTTTTTAAGTTACTAAGTTTTATTTATTAATTTCTTTAAAAGTTAATTTAATTTTTTTAATAAATATCTTATAGTCTATAAATATTTTATTAATATTATTATCTCTTTTATTTTTTAGTTTTTTAAACTATAATTATATATATAATTTAAACTAATCTATTATATTTTCTTCTAAAAAGATAAAGGCAGTAAGAACTTTATCTATTTCTTCTATAAGTAGATATAAATTAGTTATAAAGTAGAGTTATATCTAAATTAAGAATAGTTATAGCTTTTTATATTCTTCTTTAAATAGTATTAACTTATTAATCTTAAACTAAGATTTTAAAGCCTATATTATTTTTAATTTAATAATCTATATTCTTATTACTTAAATTTCTTAAGTAATTAAAGTCTATACTCTAATAGTGCTTCTACTTAATATTTTTTCTATTATATTAATAATTTCCTTTCTAAATAATATTTTCTTAATATAGTAATATTTCTTTTATTTAATAGTATTTTATTTTTAATATATTCTAAAGTCAAGATAATAGCTCTTTTATTATAAACCTAGATCTACCTTAGTTAAATAGTATTATATTATAGATATATTAGGCTTATTAAACTATATGAAGATTTAGATTATCTGATTAATAGAGTAGATTTAAATAAATAAAGTAATAATAAATTAATTAATAGTCTAAAGTCTTAAATATAACTAAGATAGAAGAGATTCTCTATATAGCTTAGTATTTATATATGTAAGCCTGTGAGGTGTCAACCATTACGCCAAAAGGTAACGAGAGTAATTGGCGGCTGCCAATTACCGGCGGTTGCGGATTATATAGCAATAAAATGCTGCCTCAGGCACCCCACCTTACAAAATAAGTTAGAATATCTTATTGACTTTTACTATTAAAGTCTAATATTAAGTGATTTAGATTAAAGAGCTATAAAGAACTAAATATATAATAATAAAGAGTATTCTTATATATCTAATCCTTTATATTCTATATATTATATATTATAGTATTATAATATATTATAATATTTATACTATAATACTATAATTCCTTTTCTAATAATATTTTATTAATTTATATACTTTTATCTTATTAAAGATAATAGTATATTAATCCTATCTTTATATAATTTAATACATGTTCTATACTGAGGTGTCTCAATCTGACATCCTTCCACTTTATCTATAATTATATAGTTCATATGTTCACAAATCTGAATAACCTTTCCTTCTTGGTCATAGCATATTTTAGCGTCATGCAGGTTGATTCATAACATCTAGACTATATAAATAGAAGAGATCATCCTATTAATTAATCTATTAAAGATAATAATTTAATATAATATACTCTATACAGATTTAAATCAGGATTAATAATATAGCTTTACATAGATACAACTAGTATTAGAGAATACTATAGGATAGCCTTAATACTAGCTTCTTAATAGATATCTTACTCTTTTACTTATCCTAATTCTTAATCTATATATTCTTTACTTTCTAATAGATTTAGTGATTTACTACTATACTAAATATAATCTAGTTCTTAATATTATTAAGTATAATTTAATAATATATACCTTTAAATATAGTATATTTTATAGCTTAATCTACTACTTTATTATTAGAGATTCCTTTATAATCTAGAATCTAATAAATAATTATATTAATATTATTATCTATATATTTCTAATATAAATTAATATAATCCTAGATATAGGTCTATTCTAAAACTATTCTTAGATTTTATATTACTTTAAGCACTAATTAACTATCTAAGAAGATTATAACCTTTTATAACTATATATTATTCTTTATAAATTATAATAATATACTAAGTATAAATCTAATTCTATAAGCTTTTATTATATATATTATTAATATCTTCTCTATACTAATATACTTTATTATTTAATATTAAAATTATAGAATTACTATTAATATATTAATAAAGCTTTAATAATTACTTTTATTAGTATATACTAACACTTGTAAATTCTTTTTAATTATATAATTATATATTTTAACTATAATCTTATATTTATTAATTATAATAAATAAAGACTTTTACTATAGTAATTAAATATATACTTTATAACTCTCTTATTCTCTTATTAAGGTTCTAAAGGAAGTATAGAGATATTTATTTTTAATCTAAGTATAAATCTCTATAGAAGTGTAACTACTAAATATAAGCTCTTAGTTAATATAATATATAAATATACTTTAAAAAATCCTATATATTAATTCTATATAGATTTAAATTATAGTAGCTTTAATAAGTTAATCTAATTATAATTAGATTAAAAGTATAAATAGTTCTATATTAAATATTTTTATTATTATAGTTTAAAATACACTACTAATTAGATATACTATTTATTTTTAAATATTTATAAAGTTATATATTATTATTATAAGTTAAGTCTTTAATATAATCTCTAATTAATACTATACTATAGCATTATATAATATTTAAAAAATTATAATAATCTAATAAATTTATTATATAAAACTAAAAGTAACTTCTTATATTAATCTAAATAGTTTTTATAATATCTCTAGACTAGTGCTTACTTTAATAACTACTTTTTTATAGTATATATTAAATATAAGTTCTAAATTAAATTAGATATTAAAATATTTAACTATCTTACTTATCTCTCTTTATATATTATTTTATAAGGTAATTAATTATAAATTTAATATTATATTACTCTATAGATTTATAAAATAGATAAATTAATACTTTTAATTATTAAAAATAGATATATAATAAAGTATCTATTAATCTATTATTATATTTATATATTAAAGCTTCTTAATAGTTTTATTCTTATTATAACTAGTAGTTATTATTCCTATATTATTTATCTATTTACTAATTAAAATATGATTAGTATTATTAATATAATCTTTAATTAAATCTAAATTATAAATAAGATATAGAATTAATAAGATTAATAAGTTTTATAGAATATCTATTAGTATTAAAATTATACTAGAGATATTTTCTAAAATCTTAATCTATATACTCTATCCTATAAAGAATACTTTTACTTATATTATAAAGTAGCTAAAATATTATTTTTATATATTATATAATAGTTAAGTATAATATATATTATTATAAGCTCTAAATATATCTAATAGTAATATAGAAATAATCTTAAATCTTTTACTCTATACTTACTATATTTAATCTAGAATAATTTAAATAGTATAATCTATAAATATTTCTTTCTATCTATCTAAATGACTTTATAAAAATAGATTTTTAGCTTTTATAGTATAATTAATTCTTTATATAATAATTATTTCTAGAAATTTATTTAGTATATTAAAAAGAGCAATTAATTAATATAATTTAAAGATTTAGTAATTATAATTTTTATTATTTTTCTAAAGTACTACTATAATTAACTATTAAAAATAGAATAGATTATAGCCTATTTAAATATATATATTATAGATTAATAGAATATATTAATTATAGCTAGAATATCTATAATTATATACTAAAGGCTATTTAAAATATTATTATTACTAGAAGCCTTATCTATTAATATAGAGTAAATAATCTACTTAATTTTATAATATTTAATTTCTAGAAATAATAGCTACTCTAAATATATAATATTATTAATATTAACTAAATCTACCTCTAAAATCACTAGAAAGAATATTTTACTAAGAAACTTTATTTTAGTCTTTACTAACTTAATTAGATCTCTAGTAGTAAACTTTAATATTAATATAATCCTTAATTTATAGACTCCTCTATATATATATATATCTATTTAGCTAATCTTTAAAGTTTTTATAAATCCTTTTCTATAGCTTCTTAGATATAGTATTAGTAATCTAACCTTAAAGATTTATTAATAAGCTATTTCTTTTTATTATATATATAATAGTATATATATTATATCTATAGATTATAGATATTATAATAAAAATAATATAGATAATAATATATTTTTACTACTTCTTTATATTTAGATATAAAATCTAGATTATCCTATTTACTAGAATAAGCCTAAGAAACTATTTTTATAATTATATAATAGATTATACTAGTAAATATAATAATAATAAGCTTAATATAAGATTTAAAGCTATTTATAAGATCTAAAATAGTAAGATCTTATTTAAGTATTTTAATTAATTTTTTAATATTAATTACTTTCTAATTATAATATTATAATAGCTTATTAACTAGTATCTAGATATTAATCTAAATATAGATTAGCTAATAATTAGAATTATACTATATAGTATTAATATATTTAATTAAGATTATATAGTTAAAAAGATTTATAAATAGAAATATAAGATTAATTATAGATTTAAATTAACTATATTCCTATATTATAATACCCTTTTTAATAGTAAGCTCTAGCTTATAATAATTTATAATTTCTAATAGATTAGCATCTTTATTATTAATTTTTATACTTAGACTATTCTAAATAGAATAGTAAATATTTATATTATTTAGAATAAGATATTTAATAGCTTAAGATCTCTTAATTTAGAATAGTTCCTAGTTAAATAGATCAAATATTAACAATTCAGATTTATTATAAATATTATAAATATAAAGATTATAGGCTTTCTTACTATAGAGATATTATAATTAGAGGATCTAGTAATCTAGAGATATAGTAATATATATCTATTTAATAAAATTAATTTTCTTATTAATATATAGTGCTATATAT
>LHCL01000017.1:0-134726 GCA_001305275.1 Talaromyces verruculosus
TTATAGCTTGTAAAAAAATTTGTACGTTGAGCCGGGCTGTACGTTGAGCTGGCGGGGTCGAGCTATAAGCGAGACCCTGGATGGCTAAGCAAGGGTCGGTTAGCTTATTGTGCCTCGTGGTTATGCGGGATAGTCTTTTCGATGTAGGAGCTAAGTCTTCGTCATGTCATACGTTAAATCTGGTTGTATACCGTACTCTCGGAAAGATGTTCTTATGAGATTTATCACTCAGAAGTGCACCGTAGGGTTATCATCGATCTGATCAATGATCGTATTAAATGCGCTCGACGGACCAAAAGTCTCTGAAATCAATGACGAGAGATCCCTGGTCAAAGTCTTGATGCAGTGGGCAGAAGTTACGGACTGGAGGTTATTCCTCATCCTCATCGAAAGT
Source organism: Talaromyces verruculosus (assembly GCA_001305275.1). Classification (NCBI taxonomy): domain Eukaryota; kingdom Fungi; phylum Ascomycota; class Eurotiomycetes; order Eurotiales; family Trichocomaceae; genus Talaromyces; species Talaromyces verruculosus. Next base: position 395 of record LHCL01000017.1, read on the forward strand.
GGTGAAAGAGTCGGCGATTGAAGATCGGAAGGCAGCGTTGAGGCCGGTGATAGAATACTATATGAGCCTGTCGGCGAGACCGAAGACTGAAAAGAGCCCTGCTGAGCCCGGCGATGCTGTACCTCTTTGTCGGAGGATACTTTGTGTAGTCTCCAGAAGATAATTGACACCCGCTGTGCAAGGATCCAATTTGATGGAAATGCATCCAGTATTCGAATGCACATGGAAACGACTTCTGTTGTTTTGAAATCGTCATCCGGAATTCCCCCCTTCTGCTGTCGCAGACAAAATAGCATTATAGCTGCAATGACTAGTAGTCGACCAACCGTAATCCGATTGAATGATAGATAGCCCTGTTCGAGAAGAACTAAAGCGCAGCGAGCATACTGCTGAATTGTTCGCCTGAGGTTGACAAGTTGTTTACGCGAGAACTTCGAATTGAACTGAGACGGCGTATAGAGTAAGATGAGCGAACTGTAATAGTTGACGTTCAGCCACGGAATGGTGTTATGCAGCGGTGCTTTGTCATTATCGCTATGAGATATCAAGCATCCTTGTGCGTACCAGTTGTCGATTTGCAATCGCAGGTTTTTGATGATGATATCGCAATCCGATCTGCTCAACCCAGCATCCGCGGCCACATTTGATAGATGGATACGTTGAAGTATTCTCCCCTCTAAATCGCGAAGAGCAACCACGCTTTGAGATACTTGTAAAGTCTCCTTGTAATATCGCAGATCTGACGCTACGAATTCTTCCAATGTCACGCCGGGGAGAGGCAAGTCGATATTCTCATCGTTGATTGCCACGGGTAATCCGTAGGAAGAAGCGACGACTCTATCGAGTTCGAAGCTGCTCCAGAACAGACGTGCACGGAGTTCTGTCTCTTCCGCTGTGAGACCACTTTTTTCCGGACGAAAGGCTCTGCGATGAAGGCCTAGTGATATGATCTGTCTGCCGAGTATACCCGTCAAGACCCAAGGATTCAGCCCGTCGGGGTCATAGAGAGAGTATAGAGCCAGCAACAACAGGATCTCGATTGAACCAACGTTTGCCATCTCCAGGCACTCACAGATTATGCTCTGATAAGGCACGACGAGTTTCGCCGCAATCTCCGGCCGAACCTTGTTGGCATGTTTGAGAGCTGCACCACCAATGGCGGCCAACATGTATAATTTCGTCGAAACGGGACGATTATGAGCGTTCCGTATCTGTCTCAGTACCATATCGACTTCTTCCATGGTCTTGATTTTGTTCAAAAAGGGAGATGACTTGTGTACGTGATCGAAATATCCTTTGACGAATACCTTGAGATCTACTTCATGTGGCACTTTTCTCGGGATTGGTCCGGTATGATTCTGATGCTTCGTTGATGAAATAGTATCCCTAACGGTAATACTTGCATCTGATGAACTCTCCGGTAGCATGATTCTGGGTAAACATTCCTCATCAACGTCCGGAAACAGGTTCTTGATAGCTGGCAAACTGAATTTCGTATGCTGCGACATATCAGGCATCCCATTAACTGGAATGAATGGCGATAATATGATCCCATCGTTCCTTGATTGATTGCCTTCCGCTGTCTGTCTCCGCTGTTGACCCGACATGTAACCCTGCACATATTGAGACAATACTTCGACTTCCTTTCGCAATTCTCGGATCTCAGCTGATTGATCTCGCTGCGGCGGCCATGAACAGATGTATCCGGCTGCCACACATGCCGTACACTCGGGTAATGTTCTGCAACATTTCCTTTTCATATGCCTGCAGCGCTTGCAGGCTGAATGAGCTCGTGTATTTGTTGGAGTAGTGGTGATTTTGGTGTTGTCGACGTCGACATCAAGATCTTGAAGTGTCTACTTAGCAGATTGGAATAATTATGGATCGGTCTCCTTCTTACTCGCATCAGCACTAACGACAGCATTACTCCCTTCTTCGTCAAGTCGCAGTCTCTTCCTCGGGACTAGACTCTCGTCTGGAATCGCGGGTGGTTGTCGTCGACTCTTCGCGACGCGGAAACGCAGGAAGGACCCATCGCTATTCGGGAGGAGTGTCTTCGGCATCTCAAATCCGATTAACTAGGCTTAAAGTATCGTAAGCTTTATCATTTTCTCCATTGGGATCTTTGTATTTGAATCCGGACTGTAATGCGATAGAGTCGATTATGAATGAAAGTTCTTGTTGGCGTTGTGTCCGCATAGCCTAGATGCATCAGCATCCGGCATAATTGCGTCTGATCACGACATCGACACTATCATGACGAGCGGCAACCATGAACCATGCTCACCAATGTAAATCCCTCAAAATGTATCGATACAGTTGACTGCTTCAACGCCTCGGTTGAATAAAAAAGCAACTAACTTAGGATAGCTTGATAGATTGTGTATGCCAGTACCCTAACTCTAATTCATGGAATGATTTTATTTGAAAAATAATCTTAGATCAAAGTCAAGTAGTAACGATAACTTCCTCGGAGCTTTGCCTCGCCTGAATCTTCGCTACGGTAGCAATTTCTGCTGATGTTCATCCAACGCCCTCCGAAACACATCTTCCACATCATGCTCATTCACCCGAACCCAATGACCACGGTCTGTAATCCTCCTGAAAGCTTCATCCGACTCGCCGCCTCGGCCATCAAACGCTCTTACACGTAGGATAGCTACCTTTGTTCGACCTTGATGTAAGCTTGAGGTTACTTTATACTGCCATGGCGAGTATGAGACCGCCGACATCCGCACCAATAATGGCTAGTTAGTTTTGAAGTGGCATTTTACACATCGAGTTTCGGAAGCAGTTGATACCTGGAAACAAACTAACTATACTGTCAGTGGCTTCCCCACGCTTTTATCGTACCAAGAAATACCTAATCACATGGTTATACCACGGCATATCTATCATGGCGCATCTCTTTATCGATGGCCCAGATTAATGCCAAAGATTTCCTATTCAGGCAACTTGACTCGATACGCGGCCCGTTACCCGGTCCCAAAAAGCCCTAACTCCGTACTTAAGTGGGCATACTATAACTATCGCGCTTCGTAAACCACGATGCCTTTATCTTTTGCTATATTCCTATATTCAGTAATCTTGGCGATACGCACCCCGTTTTGACGCTCATGATTGTCGCTTTGGAGATTGTTACTTTTGAAATCTTTTTTGGCTGGTAGGGCTCGAGGACCGATATATGCTGCCTGCGTTTTGGGGTCGATGTGTTCGGCTTGCCTTGCGATTCCGTTCTGGGAGTGGCGGATGTCTTCGCTACGGGATAATGGGGATGGCGTTCGCGATGGAGTGCAGTCTGGGGTTGGACGGTTAGGTGGTGCTAACACGCCTCGGATATTTAGGCCAAAGTATGTGAGAGACGGGTACAAGTTTTCTTGTGTTGTTTGTGTGGGCGCTTTAGGGGATTATCCCTTGTTTATTTCCCTTTCGTGGTGGCTTACGCAGGACTTGGAGAAAATGTACATCGCCTTGAGAGGGTGAGGAATAAGGCTGAGAGGGAGGGAAGGTTGCATACTGGGGATGTGAAATATTAGTCTGAATTGGATATGCAAGGGTTCTTAAAGTGGTGATGCACTGGTTTTAATGATAGGTTAAGAATAATATTTCAGAAATAAAGTGTTGTCGCCATCTGAGTCACAGCCTACTGGAGAACGTATAGTCGGATGACATACTCCATGTACAGGCCCCCAAAAATAAGAAAAACACTCCCCATCATCCCACGTGTAAACCACCATTCGCAATCCCTAGCAACCCTCAAGTCGATAAGTGCCAACATAGTCGAGAGCGCAAAGAACGAACCACCGCAACTAATGATGTTGAAAAGGATAGAATAGTCGCTAAAATTCCCAATCTTCCACAGCAGAATCTCAGTTATAGCAGTCATCGCGAATAGCCACGTCTTTGGTCGATTCGACATAATCAAAGCCATTGATTTTCCTCCGACTTTGGCATCGTCCCGCATATCTTGATAGGTATGAACCACATTGGCGATCGTGGCCAGGAGCATGAGGACGATACCGAGATAGAGTGCAGATCGGAAATTTCCCGATCCTGGCGAGAGGTCGACGCCGATGACTTTACCGCTCATGAAGACACCCATTGTGAATCCGAATCCCATGATGAGTTGTGGATAAGACGTGAATCGCTTGCCGAATGGATATAGCATCATAGTTAGTGTAACAATAACCCCAAGCCCGTGCGACTCTCTAGGCAGATAGAAAAGACCCAATGTCCCAATAAGCAGCAGAATACTGCTGAAGTTGAAAGCTTCGTCTGGCGTAAGAGCTCCACGCGCAACGGGACGCGACTGGCGACGTCGAACGTGTCGGTCGTATTCGTAGTCAACGGCATCTTTGAAGGTGCAGATGGCGTGTCGCATGTAGTATACCCATAGAGCGCCGCGACAAGCTAGTGGCAGAACGTCTTTTGGTTGTAACGGCGGTATAACAAGACTGGCGGAGAACATTAGGCCAACGCTGTAGAGTAGAACGGCCATCAACGCCTCAGCGGGCTGGCTGAGACGGGTGAGTTCGAAATAAGGGCCCCATGGTATGTCGAGGAACGGAAAGAGGTTGATGGCTTCTTGGTGTGCATAATTGAGGAATTCTTCCATGGACATGATGGTAATCAATGGATTGGCTGAGGACTTCAATAGCACCCATTAGATATCAAGAGGCGTCGAAGAGGTGATTAAGAAGTGAGGCGATGGTCAGAGATGAGGCTCCGTTCGCACCTTCCTCAACTTCTACTTAAGTAGCGCGGCCTCAGGCTCTCCAGGCCACAACCTGATGGCAATTTCCAGCGTCTCTTCGTCTTGTCCGAGCTAAATATCGGGCCTCTCTGTCAAGAACAGCGTCGGTACACATTCTAATGATATCTCGACCGTAAGTTGTCGATTTTCTTTCGTCGACGAAAGAGGAAACATGATGACCTCCAATCACGTGCATCGTCGTCTTTCCTTTGTCCGTGCCTTCCTATTTGGGCCAATTTTGTTTGTTCGTGAATACTTCCGCCCGGGCTTCCAGTTTTCTCTTCTTCTGATTCTTTCTTTCCCGGAGACAGTCACCGTCTTTCATCTTCTTATCAACTGTCTGAGCCCAATCTAAAATATACCCTGCGATTGAAACGTGGTGACCAATTTCTCAGAAATCATCCCTCAACGCGAGCCGATAATCCAGACAACCACTTCCAATTCATTTTCCAGTCACGACATAACAGCCACGTCAACCAAGATGCGAATATTAAAACCAGGCTTTGCATGAAGTTTTTAAGCTCCTATCTTTACAGAAGTGATTCGTGCTCTGGACTACAGCTCATCGTGATACAGAAACCTCGGAAAAATGCAGGCCTTCGATGAGTACGAAGAACAATTAAGAAAAAATTGTTTTATTTGGGGCACAAATCACTATGATGGAATCGATGACAGCGAAGACCTAGACCACTTTTCGTCGTACCGTGGACGCAAGGGGTGGACCTGAAATCGATAGTCGCTGCTCTTTTTTGGACCTTCGCCGAATATACAACGGATGACTCTCCGCACTAATTTTTGAATTACAGTGAGTTATCCAAGAATCCGGGGAGCGGAATTGAAGTTCACGTTGTGCGATCAGTAGTGATCTGGGAATACTTACTACGGGGTAGGCATGAACACCGTTCTGCAATCATCCGAAACTGAAAATATATCGGTCCAACGACCACCGCAATAGGAGATTAGCTCAACAAGGCACATGCAGTTCGTGCACCGCCACCTTGTTCCTGCTAGGGGTGAGGTGTCGTGCCTTTTTTTTTTTAAAAAAAAAAAAAAAAAAAAGATTGGGTTCATGGGGATGGGATCTCGGAGGCCTCGACTGATCAGTTACGATGAAAAGCGTAGGACTTTGGGTTGACACAGTTGGGTATTGAGCGAGCTTACAACGTTGGTTACCGATGGTATTCGCTTCATGATTCTCTCAATAGTCCGTATAGGAGAACAGCTTCCATGATCTTGCCTTGCAATTATGCTGGTCATACCGATACTAAGTCACTGTGTGAGCGAATTCTGTGTTTCACCCCGGGTTTTCATTGGTCTATCAGCCACTAAGTACTACTGTCAGGGGTCACACCGGTCTGCAAGGGACAACACATAAACATATTATCCGAGACCAATTTTCCGGTACTACTACGTTGTATCTCAAGGCCAGGAACAGGCACTCCTCCGCATTATACCTGCACTGAAAAACCAATCGGAGAGGTAAGTCGAATTATATGCCGCAGGGACATGACTTCTTGCATGGCCTACACCATGGGTTGAATTACATAAAGAGGGGGTCTCCTGTGGTCTCCCAGATTGTGTGCTTATCCTTGGATTCTTGTATTCGTACATCCAACTACCGACACTCTTTTCTTGCAACTACACTCGTTAGAATTTATTCAGGGCTAAGTCATGCTCTGATTTCACTCCCTACGCATTATTGCTTTCTCGTACAGTGTTCTCGATCACTCCTTAGTTATTCACTATGAGGCCGTTGGCCATACTTGTAACCGCATTGGCATTTGCTGCCAGTGCCAATGCTTCATCAGCGGATGACTGGGCCAAAAGATCCATCTATCAAGTCATCACGGACCGTTATGCGCGGCCAGTCGACTCTACTGATAACTGCAACATCACCAAATATTGCGGCGGCACCTGGTCCGGACTCGTAAACCGGCTTGACTATATCCAAGAAATGGGATTCACGGCTGTACAAATCTCGCCGATTCAGGAGAACTTGCCTGAAGATACCATCTACGGGGAAGCGTTTCATGGGTACTGGCCACAGAACCTCTACGAACTGAATGCTCATTTCGGTACAGCCAATGATCTGAACCATTTGGTTTCGGAACTACACAAACGTGACATGTATCTGATGGTTGATGTGGTGGCGAATGAGCTTGCTTACAGCGTTGGCGAAACCAACATGACCGCTGCCAATTCCACACTTATCGACTATTCGGTCTTTGTTCCGTTCAACCAGTCTTCCGACTTTACTCCTTACTGTCCTATTGTCGACTGGTCGAATCAGACAGAATATACAAACTGCTGGCTTGGATATCAGGGTGTTGCTACACCACGGATCAAGACTACCGAACCAACCATTGCTGCGACACTTAATCAATGGATTGCTGATCTGGTTAGGACGTATAATATTGATGGTATCAGGATAGATGGAGCAAAGCAGATCGAGCCAAATTTCTTTCCCAATTTCACCAACAGTGCCGGCGTTTATGCTCTGGGCGAGGTGTATGATGGTGACGCCGAGTTTTTGTGCGGCTATCAGAATCTTACCTCCGGGCTGGAGAATTATGCTTTATATGGGAAGATTATTGATGCTTTTACGGCTGGCAAGATGGCGGATCTTGTTTCGATGGTAGGAGCGATGCGTCAGGCTTGCCAATCACCTCAGTATCTTGCAAATTTTATTGAAAATCAAGATAATCCTCGATTTGCGACGTTGACTCAAGATATTGCTGTGAGTACCTATACCATACAACTCGCGCTCCGTTACTGTATACTGACATGGTTAGCTGGCAAAAAATGCACTCGCCTTCACCATCCTGAGCGATGGAATACCCAAGATGTACTACGGCCAAGAGCAACATCTACCTGGCAACTACTCTCCATATAACCGACAAGCTCTATGGCCTACACAGTACAATACATCCACCGAGCTATACAACCTTACAGCAACATTGAACAAACTCCGCAACCACGCCATCTCTATCGACGACCATTACGTGACAAACTGGAGCTCAATCCTATACACGGATGGATCCACATATGCCACTCGCAAGGGTCCCAATGGCGCACAGATTGTTGCCGTCTTATCAAATCAGGGCTTACAAGGCGGCGATTATACGCTGCAAGTTCCTGGTGTTGCAGATCCGGGAATGAATTTGACAGAAGTGACCTTGTGCAATAGTACCGTTGTCGCTGGGGAGAATGGGACAATTACAGTTCCTATGGGTCAGGGGCAGCCGCGAGTTTATTACCCGACTTTTAATTTGAATGGGTCCGGGTTGTGCGGTTTCTCGTCATCGTCTTCTTTGTCGCCGTCGTCGAAGGGGTCGTCTGGTTCTTCGAATACCACTTCTTTGGGTACACCAGCTGCTAGCTTATCCTTACCACAAGGAGCTGGTCCAACTGTCAAAGCCTCTACATGGCTAGGACTATCGATCTTGATTTTATCAGGTCTAATTATGTTGTAACTTTCTTGACGTCTTCATTTTGATATCAGTTCACGTCTAGTGTCTCTCCCCAAAATCCTCCCCCTTCATACACATACAAGCTACTCCGTATACTACGATCCTTTAATATCACCGATCCACAGTTCTCGCTTCCCAATCCTCATCTCGCTAAACCATGTAAGCATCAACAGGGATGATAAATATCGTAGCAACGGCCAGCGCCAAGACTAATCTCAATCCAGAAAACTTTAGCGACTTACCTATTTTAACGCAAGCCCTAATCAAGAGTTGGGATCATTAATTGTGACAGGCTTAAACCAACGAAGTCGAGCTGTCTAAGCCAATTTAGATAGCTGCTAACCGATAAGCAACAATGCTAGAAGATTAGATCGATCCGGTCATTGCCGGATCGATAGCAAGTCTCCTTTTGTCATTTTGCGTACCTGGGTGGAGAGCCAATTGGGCAGTTAGGCGTGTCGTTGGTATGCGTACTGCTAGGCCTTCATCTGCAGTATAGAGAAGCGCAACGTCCTGTTCTCCGTGGAGAGGAGAAACACCAAACTTGATTTGCGACTGCCATTTAATTTGTCTTTCAATGAAGTGATCAGCATAGTTCCGCTGTCAAGATCAATGGGTTCACCGGCGGAGGACGGGACGAGCTCACAGAGCTCGGTGTCTGCCTGGCTGTTCGTGATGGGTGTATCAAGTTTGAAGTGCAGAATTCCTTGATCGTTAGAGCCAGAATCCCTGTAAGCGGTCCGAAGGACTGGGGTCCCCTTGACTATCCAAGCCGTCATCTGACAGTTCTGAGTCTGTATACGGTGGTATCTGAGGCATTAAGGTATTTGCAGATTCAGTTATAGGCATTCCAACATCTGCCTGTAGTTGTGCTTCGGAATCCGTCTGTAGATCTTCTTCGTCATCGGAAAACAGCTACTCTCTTTGCGGAGTTTGAGGTTCCGGAGATCTTGTAGATCTATTGTCATTATTGCTGTTGCCGTTGTCCGAAGCAGCGACATCCGCTGGGCGTCCTGGTGAACAGGCACTTTTTAAACAGCAGAGAAAGCAGAAAGAAATGAGAAATACAGCCAAGGCTTCCCACACTTTGTGAAGATTAGGGGACGAGATGTAAATGTTTGGTGGTTTGTAGAAGATGGATTTTCAGGAAGTAGCAGGCTTTGCTGATGGCGTTTTATATATTAGTTCTATTGAAGGGCCTATCCATCCACCAGGATCCCTTCAATATCCAGATATAAAGAGAACTAGTGGTTGATGGCTAATATGTTCACCAGTAGGCAATGTCTAGTTCTGCATGTATGCCATTGAATAAATGTCTAATTAAAGGAATAGGCTGAGCACCAGAAAGTGATATCCATTGTAAACATCTGAAAAAGCGTCTGACTGATTAGACAATTAGGGCTAGCAAATATAGGCCCGGGGTACTCCAACAATGCCAAAGAAAGAAAAGATAACCAGGACTATTCACACATCAAAAAAGACTCATAGCAAGACATTGAAAGTGGAAAGAAAGAAGCTTTTTTTTTCAGAGTTTTTTTGTTTTCACATTTTTTTGGTTGTCTTTTGTTGGTTATGGTGGTGCTCGTCGATAGTGTTGTTGATAGTGTTGTTGATAGTGTTGTTGATAGTGTTGTTGATAGTGTTGTTGATAGTGTTGTTGATAGTGTTGTTGATAGTGTTGTTGATAGTGTTGTTGATAGTGTTGTTGATAGTGTTGTTGATAGTGTTGTTGATAGTGTTGTTGATAGTGTTGTTGATAGTGTTGTTGATAGTGTTGTTGATAGTGTTGTTGATAGTGTTGTTGATAGTGTTGTTGATAGTGTTGTTGATAGTGTTGTTGATAGGAGGAAGACCTTCGATCAGGTTGATTCGACATCGATTTGCTAGACAAATCTGCCCGGATGTGACTCTTCTCGCAAGACCAAGAAACAGTCATCAAAACTGATCCCGAATAACGCGTTGTCCCCCAAGGTCACGAATCTCAACGCGAGGACGATCGTATTCATCTTTCTTACCAAACCGGCCAACTCGAATGGAAAACTCCTTGTCTGTAACCGGTTCTCCCACTGGAGGGACGTAATAAGCGAACTGCCGGAACCTGCTGCCATACACGGTATCGGTTCCCAATCGAATGAACAACTCCAGCGATGGTCTCAGCAGGTCACGACTGCGAGCATAATCTTTGTCTTCCTTTACAATGCATGGCATGAAGCGATACATATAGGCCCAAGTCTTCTCCTTGGCGCCGACAACGGGGGTTTTGAAGGTTCTTTCGACCAAGCCCAGGAGTGATCTCCAGTCCTTTTCGAGCATGGCAGTGTCTCCGGTATTAGGAATTCGGGCGAACATGACATGGAAGGGCGTGATCATGATCGCGATTTCGTCGAGACAATATGCCATAGCAAAGCGGTTCCAGGTGAAGATGTTGAGTTTATGCCACCATTCCGAGTGAATATCGTAAGATACGACAACCACTTGCCCAGAAAAGACAGCTCTCTCAAAGTTTCCTTCGTTCATTATCTCGCTGTACAGCATGAGTTCAGAATGAGGAACGTCTGGGTCAGGGGTATCTTCCTCCAGTTTAGGATGGTCATCCTATTCATTAAAAACCACGGTTAGTCCAGTTCAGTTCAACTCTACTTGAAGAATTGGAGAAAGGGTGAAACGAAACTTACGGCAAGCACCGTGGTGTATTGACTAAACTCCGATTTGTGTACTGCGGTGTTCTCGATGGCAGACGCAGGGCTGTGCTGCTCCAAACTACCATGACACAAAAAGGTCTTGCAAAATGTTAGTCAAGTTGCCGGTGTAAGGAAAGGCGATTGAATCTTACGGGTTCAAGTTCCTAGTAGAATCCGGCAACGTTAGTATACCTGTCTGCCACGCAAGGTTCTGATTTTGAAGAAAAAACATATACCCACGTTTCCAAATTTGTCGAGGCGGCCGTTCCAGAACTGAGCAATCCGCTCTTCGTTGGTGGGAATCGGAGTGTTGGAAAGTTTTCTGCCACGAGCTTTGGCTGAGGGTATGGTGGAGGTTGGCTGATTGGATGAGACTGGTGGATTCATCAATGCAAGCTGGGAGGGCCCCGGTAGAGACAATGCTGGCCGGGACAATGCTGGCTGCGAGATTGCAGACTGGTTAGTAGACCCCGGGTGAATGATGGACGCAGGCTGAATTCAAGTCATTACAGTCCTTACATGTGAGCCTGTCAATAGATAACTTACAGGAGCGAGATTTCCACTGGTGTTCGCATTCTTTGGCAGATGGTCAGCATCAACTTGCTTCTCACTTCTCGTTGTGTTGTATTCCAGTCTTGCTTTCGGTGCTAGACTACTCACTGTATTGCGTGGTGCTGTAGCCTGTACACGATGTCTGAGTCAGTTTTGCGCTTGCTTAAACCGAGAGTCTGATGGAGAGTGGTTGACTTACATTCTTCCTTGCACGCTTCTGTAGTATCGTCAATCGATCCGTCAGCAATCACTCTTTGCAAATTGATATATCTTTCCAGATGCCGACAAAAGGATTAGTCAAACGATGGAAATCATACTGCTGCTTGCTTGTTCTTCTTCATTGCCTCCTTCCTCATTTTCTCCTATAAGGAAGTCAGTATACACAATTCTAACGAGAATGACAAGTAGTCGTCATGCTATAAGGACTCTGGAGATACTCACATCTGCTGCCTTGCCAGCCTGGAGAACTTTCTGTATTGTATCGACCGAGGTCAGTATCACCTCAAATCATATTTATTGCATCGGTCATGAAAAGATCAATGGACTCGTTCGTTAGGGATTCTCACAGCTTTTGTCGCGGCGAAGAGCTGAGAGACCGGGAAACGTCAGTACATTCTCAATTAACAAAAAAAGACGAAGGAAAGGACAGCCGGAACATGGTCTCACCAATTTCTTAGAGTTCAACAACTGTAATTGAATGTTAGTTTGAAATCGACAATGTTTATATCATGTGGGCCTCACTTACCATGTGGGAAACACTGGCGATCTTCATCGTGAGAGAAACATGTCAGTATTTGTTATAGATCAAGGTCTGAATAGTGGATGGTGGTGTGGTCGTTAGTACCTCTTGCATTTTCGCTCTGCGTTCAGGGTCCTAGAATGAAAAGACGTGTTAGCATGATGTCCCAAGTTTCTTGCAGAGCCTGACTGAATACTCACCGGCTCTTGTTCGAATGTCAACCCGGATGTCTAATTACAATGACACATAATAGTTAGATTGATGCTGGATTCTCGACGTAGTTAGGGCCATTTGATATCTCACCCAAGGCATAGCCTATAACAGAGAGATATAATGGTCAGTCATGTATTCGATAAAACACAGAATCGATAAGGCACGGGGGGACTTACAGTATTCGATGCAGTGCTGCCATTCGAAACCGCGGGGACAGTAGGACCTGCTGCCATAGTGCTCGGGGGCCCGCCAGGAACGTAGTTAGGAAACTAGAGCAATCACAATCATAATCAGTTGGAGACACTCTCAGATATCAATCGTCAATCAATATGAGATGACTTACAACATTTGGAGCAGTGCCGGTCACAACCGGGTGGTCCACAGAGGTGTTGATGTTGAATTGTTGCTATAACGGTGATTGTTAGTTGACGATATGGATCGTTGCTCAATAAGGAGTGACTTACAGCAGCGCTCCCGTTGCAATTTGCCGAATGATCAACGGGGGGGTGACCAGGAGGCTAAAGTGATGACAGTAGTTATCAGTTGAAGTCCCTCTCAGATATGAATGATCTCTTAGTGAGGAATGACTTACAGGATTACCAACACCACCCTCAAACGCATCAGGATCAGCCACGAGACAAGGCGAATTCAACTCCTCCGGGAAATCGAAACGGCTCTGGTAATTGCGTGAAGGCGAAGCAACCACTCTCCGAGGTCTGAACTCTGGTATATCCTCATTGATATAGTTACTAGGACTCAGGATGCCTTGCTGGTGTTCAGGGATTGGTTCGAAGGAGTATCCAGTGTTGTCCTGTGCAGATTCACGTTGAGGGCTCGATGCAATGGGCTGGAAGTTGCTTATAGCCCCTGTACGACGTCTAGCAGAGCCGTAATGACCCCTGTCTCTGCGTGTCGGGGTGTGTAGACCAGTAGAGCTGGGGGAATAGTCCGACACAGAAGCAGGGGTATTTGCATGTTCCTGAACAGGGGTCGATACAGTGACTTGTTCAGCTTGACGGGTTGGGGAGGATGTAACGGCAGAGGGATAAGGGTGTTCTTCCTGACGAGTCGGGGAAGCAGAATCTGAGGGCAAAGCACTGTAAATATCTGGCATGCCTAGAGACGCAGCTAAAAGAGCTGGGTCGATGTATTGCTCAGGAGGGACCTCGTTTTGAAGCATGAATGGGTCTTGAGAGCCCCATTCCCTGTCCACTTCTGCCAGCAGTTCATCGAAGATGTTGCCTGCTCCATCTTCTGCGTTGATCATCTAGGTAATTTCAAGAAGAGATGCAGTCAGTTATCATTCTTAATATGAACAAGCACAGGATGATGTCTTGATGCAAGCCAGCCATGAAGACAGGCAGACACGAGCTCTTGTCCTGTCTGGAAGCAGGGAGGGGATCAACTTACGATGACATCCTGAGGATCCTGAGAGTCAGGATTGCCTGGAGGCATGCTGTCCTCCATCTTGAACCTCGTTGTCGAGGACTTGCTTGTGTCTTTGAATCGCGGGGGATCTCGAGTACGTGACAAAAGGCTTGAGGAAAGGGGGTGAGAACGAAAATCGAGGATGAGGATGTCGAGACGAGTGTGGGAGGAAGAAAAATAATTTTGGAATATTTTTATTGTGTGCAGGGCACATGTGTGTGAAATCGCCATGGCGATGTGATGTTGTTGTCTTAGAGGCGTGAACACAGTGATGTACACAAACAGAGGTGAGGCTTGAATTTTCACTTTCTATCAGGTTGAGGCTTTGTTTTGGCAGTAAGTGTGTGCTTTCCATCATTGTTTGACTGAGCATGTGTGAGAATAGGTTTACTTGAAGCTTTTCAATGTTAGCCGGATAGGTACTATCATGATAGTGAGATGTTGTAGAGGATACTACCCAGTTAGGGTTATTCTGACTTGATACCAAGCATTATCCGAGTACTACTCCAAGGTTCGACACTACGACAATTACTTCTACAATCTGTTGACTTGGAGACATTCATAAGCATTCGCAAATGCGAGTAGAGCTTCTCAGTGACTCCCCGGTACGCACGAGAATCAAGACTCGGATATCAACATCAACAAGTGAGATAACACAAACACAGCAACGACAATATTAACTGACATTGCACTTGCATCATACAGGAAGAACGTCCATGACAATCTTATCCTTAATCCTCAATATCCGGTATGCGAATCTTCTTCCCCCCAAGCGACGAAATCTGCTTCTGAAGAATCCTACAAATCAACCCCTCCCACTCAATCGTCACCCCTAACGCATCAGCCATCATATTACAATCAACCATCACCCTCCAACAAAACTTCAAATACTTCCTCAACTCCTCCGCATTCCCCCCATGAAACGGATCATGCGGGTGAACCAGCCTTCGTTTAACCGTATAATCTGCTTTATCCATCACATCATCCACCAATTCTGTAGGCAACCGATTACTATACAACACGTTCCTAACAAACGCGACTGCAGCTACATCCGGCAAATAACCCGTCTCATGTTTCTCAGCGTTGAGCAACTCCGCAATCGGCGCTACGCCATACGGAAACTCGACTCTGCCGAGTCCTATTTCGTCGTTGGAACGAGATTGGTTGTATCTGTAACTGAAAACGCCATCTAGGCAAGGCCATCTGCGGAATTGGTGGTCACCTATACCGAAGAATGCTCTGTGCGGGTATTGTGATATTTCAGATGTGCCGCCAGACCAGGTGCACGTTCGGAGCATTATTTGGTATAGTTTTGTGGATCTGTAGTCTGTTCGCCTGTTGCTTGGTTTTGATGACGAGGCTGAATCCCATAAGGCGGGGAAACAGTACAGGATATTTAGGGTGAGATAGGTATTCAGGGCTGTTTCATAGATGATATCCCAGCCTAGATCGCATCCCTGCCGTATGCATTAGCCCAGTCAGCATATCATATCTCCAAGGTTTCAAAAGGAAGCCGGGGTTCTTACCATGCAAAAACATTGACACTGACTTTGCCAATTCTTATAATCAACATCCGGATGCGCACAAACCCGTAGAATAGGCTCCATCTCCCCATACAAAATGAGCGTCTTGACTACCTCAATATTGTAGAATGCTGCCCCGTTCTTATCATAGAACTCATTGCAATCATTCCGATAATACTGCCGCAAGAATGCAGACGCCTTTCTTTCGTGAAGCGGAAGTACGCATCTACATCCAAAGCCTTCTGCTGCTGCTGCCGCCGCCTTGTCGTCGTCATGAGTGCACAGTTTTCGCAGCAGAGATGGTAGCGGCTTCTTCTTGTCGTGTGGTTTCGTGGCCAAATCCCAGTCGTGGCTTTGCCGCCATTTGTGTACGAGCGGAGTAATCTTTTTCGTGATGGCGTCTCCTAAGATCAAGTCGTTTTGGTCTGGTATGTCGAATGTGGCGGGATACTTCTTCCGCTCACAGGCTGTGTGCTCTTTGATATTGTCCACAAACGATGTGACGAAGCGGCTGATATTCTGATCCTGGTCGTTATTAAATCGAAAGTAGAGGTTGATGGGTTTCTCTCTGATAGGCACATCGGGAGAGTAGACTTTGAGACATGAGGTCAGCGCATCCCAGTGGATGTTGTGTGTTTGATGCGCCATTTTTTTTTCCCTCTATTCTTGAGATGATATTTCAGCACATATTCGCGCTCGACGCGCTATGTATATTTACATCTGAATATGTGGTGAGTCACATCATGTTGGCTGTCGAAATAGAGACAGTCCGGGATAGCGCTAAGCCGGAAGTACTGTAGCGTCTGTCATATATTTATATATCGAATGTCTAGGCAGCAAAGCAGCGTGCATTCATAATGGTCTACTTAGTAAATATGTAACTATCGCAAATCTTGCAACGAGGATCATTAAGAATGTACCCGAGAGTGGCGGAGTCTGAGCAAAATATAGCCGCACTACACCTGGGCAGCCATGGATTGCGTCTCGATAATGGATACATATGTACTTCACTCAGGAATACCGAACAAAAACGAAAACCTTACATGGTGTCTCCGAATCATGATCCTCAGACAAGTGCAGTATATGCTCATTTCTAATCTATCCTCATACCTGGGCATTCATCTATGTGCAAGCAATATATACGAATCAAATTACCAGACCCAACCCATGCCGTATCCCTCACCCCTATATAATAAAAGCGAAGATGAAAAAAAGACACAAAATCTACAAAAACGCATCAATAACCCTAGCAAACTCCTCCGGCTGCTCCGCCATCGGCAAATGACCCGCGCCCTCGATAATCTTCAACTCTGATTTCCCATCTCCATAGTCTTGAGCCATCTTCTTCATTCCCTGCGGCAAGACGCCGTCGCCACTTCCAACCACAAACAATCCCCGGACAGAACCGGTTTTCATTTCTTCGCGCAGGTCGTAGGAATACAATGCTTTGACGCTCTTCTTGAATCCCTCGAGATGGTTCGTGAAAACGTATTGTTTCACTTTCTCGGCGCGGGCTTGTTGAGCGCCTCCGTCGTACGATGCGGACACGAACCAGCGTCTTGTAGTGGCTTCAGCGAGTTTTTCGCCTACAACCCGGTCGCCTGTCTTCGGGTCTGTGGGTGCATCGGCTTCGGACTCGGCAAGAGCAATACGCTCACCCCATGCGGTCGGATTACTGGGTGGAGCGAGTGAGTTGGTATCACAAGCGACAAAGTTTGCCAATCGAGTTGGGTATTTGAGTGCTGTGTTTAGGGCGGTTGCGCCGCCGAGACTGACACCAATCACGGCCGCGGCTTGCGGGACGCGCAGTGCGTTGAGGATTGTGATGACGTCCGCGCTCAAAAGGTCTATTGTCACGGGTGTTTCGCCTGGATCGCTGGCGCGGCCACGGGCTCGGTAGCGGACGACACGATATTTCTGGTTGGCCGGGTTGGAGAAGAAGACGTCCAAGAATTCGTCCCAGATACCCCAATCCGAGAGGATGGAGTTTACCAAAACGATGAGTGGAGCCTCCGGGTCGGGGCTTCCTTCGAGTTTATAGGGAAGTTGGACGCCGTCCGGTGTTGTAATGAAAGATTCAATAACCGCTCTCTTGTTCCTTGTTGTTGAAGCAGCGCGTGTTTGGGTCAGACCATCTCTGCTCTCGAAAGTAGTGGCATACGACGGGTCGGAAAGAGATGCAAGATCTCTCGGCGCAGGACCGAATGTATAATACCACTCATAAACCCTTCGCACACGACCAATCACCACATTCGCATAAATATCCTTCGATAACTCGGTAGAGACAGCGGCCTTCATCTCGGGGCTGTCCTGCCCTTCCACACTAGCATATTCATGAATCGCAAGATACTCCTTCTCTTCCGCCGCAGGATTGAGCACAGAAGAAGTCACAAATCTTCTCGAACGACGCCATCCAGGCACTTTCTGCAACAACGCAATATGTTCATCGTTATACCAATGCTCAACCTTCTCTTCCGTCCCCGGCTGCACCTTAAAACAAACCGGAATAATCAAATACCCATTCGAATTCGCCGTCTGCACATCTTCTAGTGCAGTATAATCATCTGCCTTCCACTCCCGGATCAAATCGAACATCCGTCTCCCCACCGTGATCTGTGCCATGGTCTCCTTCTCCCGCTCCGTCTTGACGCTATCTTCACGCAGAGTGGTGTACGGCGGGCGCGTAAACTCATCGGAATCCGTAATATCATACAGTGCAACCCATTCATGTTTTCCCACGCTATAAGGACCCGTCTCGTCGTCGCCGTCAATGGCGCGAAACCGATAGCCATTCGGGAAAAAGGGGAGTCGCAGACGGAGGGGTCCATGTTCGTTGTTGTACCAGTCGTGGAATTGGGCAGGGGGCAAGCCTGGTTTGGGCTGCATTGTGACGTAGAGGAGTCCTGCTGTCATTTTGCGTTTCCTCTTTTCTATTTCTTCTATATACCGACAAATATTTTGGCGTAGTTGCAGAAAAGAAGTTGGGATTGATGATGTGGTAATGTTTCTGTAGGGAAAGTGTGGGGTTAGCTTTTTTTCATCCCTCCATGGATAAACGTCGCGTATACACTACTCCGGTCCCTTTCTCTGCTCGGAGAGAAGGTACAAAGACCGATCTCTCCCGACATTCAGCTCGTCACCGCTGAATCTTTTCTCCCTGGGGACGTACCTTCTTATACTATCTCGACAGAAATCCTGCGAACCTTCACCTCGGACAAATCATCGACTCAGCGCAAAAGAACAACCCACGCAAACCCCGCAGCGAAGTATATCCAAAACGAATAAAGATGTGAAACTTCAAGAGCATAAAACGAAAATGAATATCCTCGTGACGTCTAATGAATCAATCTACGGAGTACGTACTATTTATACGGTAATAGCACAGGGCTTATAAACAGGCCATGATTGCTATTGGTGCGATTTGATCTCTCCCGATGTCCCGCGAGGAATATACTAGCCGTTCTCGACTGCCGGGGTTACATACCTTCGGTTTGGAATGGATGTGATTGAGTTCTCAGCCCCGGAATGGTCCGTGGGATTGTCTAGGTTATGCTTTGCTTGAAAAATATGTCATCCTCATATAGAACCCGTATGTGACATTAAATACTTCCATAACGTGCAAAATGTATAGAGAATGTACTCCATCCTGGCAAATTACATCAACCCCGCACCCCCACGGCCGCTCGGCTATTCGTTATCCCGGGCTTATCGTGATAGGGTTAGGGTTGATATGATGATCGTGTCTGGTTGTACGTCTCTAGAAGTCATCCTGCAAGCTGAGTCTATAGCCATCTTCTGAGCTATCTTTGAATTGTATATACATAGTATACAGGAGACTCTCGAAAGTATGCTTCACCCATCTAATTGCTTGTGATGAACCAAAGATTAAGACATTTTAGTAAGAATCCCAATGGTATATTTTTAGATACAGGAGAAATTTCGAGATGCTGTAAGATCGTCCAATGCAAACATATGGGTATATACGCAATCTAACATAAAGTCATTTCATAACGCGTTTCGTCCGTGGCTGAGATATCGTATCAACTCGGTACATAGACGGAGCTGATTAGGGCAAAAATCCAGGCTTGGCCGATGACAAGTAAACTTCGCCGGCAGACGCTGGTCGAGCAGGATTCGAGGCACTCTTGGCGATTGATGACCGTCGAGATGCTACAGAGCTCGTTTGACCTGATCTCGGCGTGTCGACTGGTGGTGACGAGCCAATATATGTAGCCTGCCGTGACATATTCGGCCGCTGCGACCAGGACGTGTAGGACTCGTCATCACTATCACTAGGTACGACAAAGTACATATCATCTGCATTCGTCTTCGGCAAACTCGTTTTGCTGTTTTGTGGTGACTCCGTCAGACTCCTCGTCTGCGTGTGTTTGTATCTATACACAGGACTAACAGGCCTCTGCAGATCGGCAAATTCAATGGAAACTGAACTATGAGCCTTGCGCAAGTCTCCACTGGGTCGTCGGCGGAATGAAGACCGCGTGCTTTTTGCCCTTCCTACTTCGCTATATGAGCTCCGCCTAGGAAACATATCAGCTCGTCCTTCGCCTTCGAGCAACATGCGCGACGGAGCATTGTATGACGACGACAACGGTACTGCAACAGGCGGACTCAACGCAACACGCGCTCGCATTGTCTGCACTGCCGAGTCGAGAGCCAACTCGATAGCGAGGTGATTTCGCACGCGGGAAATCACGGGCCAAGTCGCTTGTTCGCCTTTCAGGCAGGTCTGTAGAATAAATTCGGTAGTCGGGTTTTGAAGAATGCGTAGAAAATGTGCATACGGAATTTCCGGATAAATGTTGATATCACCTGAGTACTTCTGACTCAGGATTGAAGCTGTTTTCATAAACTCGTTTTGAAAAACGCCCATTTCCGAAAACACATTCATACGATGTAAGGCCTCGTCGCGTGCGAGGTTCGTCATTGCATTCAGCCACGGCGAGCTGAACCAGGCTTGTTGCAGGTCATCTTTACCTGGGCCGGTTTCCTTTTCTAAGAATGGGAGGACGTGTGGATTCACTTGTGAAACGATGAAATGATTGACGTTGAACATCTCTGCCAAACGAGTCATGGGTAAATCACCATCAACAGAGCCGTCAATCCATTGGCCGCGGTCGTCATGCCAGGGTACGTTTTCTCCGGTGAGAGGATCTTTGGCCATCAGAACAGACGGCGAGAACACAAAAGGTACCGAGCATGATACAGTACTATGGTAGTTAGTAACTGAAATCGAGTCTGAAAGTTAAAACACTTACATTGCAGACCAGATCAACACATTCGGTGCGGTAATATAATTCAATAGTCGAGGAAGCTCATAAAGACCAGCGCTTGAAATGCATATGTTCAAGATTTTCCGCGTGCGGTTGTAAGCTTCATGAAAAGTCATATCCCCAAGCCAATTTCTCATTACTCGTTCCAGATTCGAGCTATCATATACCGAACCGTATTTCAAAAGTCGAGCCATCTTCTGCAACGGCGGCAGCTTGTTTCCTTCTGATTCAAAAACAGCCAAGTCGCCATAAGGGAAAGACTCCAAAACTGCAGGAATCTGATCATCGGTATGTGCACAGAATATAGATGCGACGATGCTCCCCGCAGATGCACCGGAAATAATTCGAGGCACGAGCCTCGCTTCCCACAACGCCTTGATAACTCCGACGTGGTTCATGCCAAAAGTTCCGCCTCCACTAAGAGAAATGGCGCTGCGGCCAAAGGCCTGGCGTGCTGATAGCAATTGATCCAGAATATACTGCATTTCAGTGGAGTCGCATCGGTCGTTCCCGGATAGGTCTAAAAGGGTCGATATGGTGTTAAGTGCCGTAGTTATATATTGATCGATGAGGTTCTTGGTTCCGATATGTGAATGTCGGTATAATGCGGCGCTGCTCATGTTTCCAAGGTCCCTTGTCAACGCCGTTCGAACGAGGAACAGCATGCGACTGACATCGCAACTAATTCGCGCATCCTCTAGTTCCTTCATTCGTTCCAAAACCAAAAAAGGATTATATTCATCGGACTCAAAGGTCTCCTTCCACCTGTTGTTGCCTTCGAGTTCATCCAGCTCGCAGGCGCATGAGCGCCATTCTTCGAACGAGACGGCCTATGAAAGAAACAGGTTAGTAAAGTTAGACAGGACATTCCCGGCGGAATATCAGACGTACATTCCGCATCTTCAAATAAAGTAACTGTTTTCTATTATCCCGTCGCAACTTTTCCTCCCGCTCTTCCCTCGTCAACCCATCCCTGTAGGTATTCAGCCGATCTCCGGCCCACGAAACGCCACCCCTGACCAGGGACGACAAGCCGGCAATAGAGACACTCTTTGCGAGCGGGGACGATTTGGCAGTACCAATTTCAGCATTTCGCGATCGGTCGAGTTGTAGACTCTTCCTTTTGTGTATTTGCGCATGTACCGACGTCGGATCTCGAAATGTGGCCATGATTGGTGGATGCGCGGAGCGCTGTCTGTGCTCAGGAGTCCCCTGCAATCCATGCGAGGGCTTCGATCTACCGCGTCATAGAACAAACAGATAAGAGATATGCGATTAAATCGCGCTGCCTGCTAGAAGAGAAATAAACAAGAAGTTAGACTGTTCCAAGAAGCCAAATATCCACAAGACCCAGTCAAGGTAATTGGAACTGAACAGAGTAGAGAAGAAGAGAATGCTGAGGAAAAGAAAGGCGGAATCGTGGCACAAGTCACGAGGGCCCAACAAATCTCAGCAACTATGACGGCACGGCAGGAGCGACCCACTCTGCCCGTGGGGAAGGAAGAGACGAACACAGGGAACTCCTTTACCTACGTACTACGTAGTAGTAGGTATTCTAGTTGTACGTCGTATCAGGTATTCGACGCTGCTCATTATCTCATATATATCTCACTTAGAATGCGAATACGACCCGACAACCATAACCGTAACAAGAAACATGCTCGACCGACCACAGCTTTGAGTGCCACCAGATCTCGTCATACGCCCTGTCGCGATGATCACCTGCAGCCATCGCGGTGAAACCTGAACACTACACCGTCGAGGCATTTGTCCAGGGAATTCGAGTCTCGATTTTCAGCTCCGCCATATTTTAGTCATGCAGTGAGCAGAATATGGCTGCAGCGGACATGCCGACTTCAGCCTTTCGGATTCGATTTGAGACCCGAGTACATACGTACATTTATTTTCCGATCTGTGTGTGTTGGTTCATGCATGAACACCCGAGATAAAGCCGTCGGACTCCACTTCCGTGCCAGGGTCTACAAAGACTACAAGAAAGCGGGAGACACCAGTCCCTGTGTTGAAACCCTGCAACATGGAAGACATTCCTGAGCGACATTAGTTATGCTCACAAAGCATTCCCCGTTCTATGGTGTTTACTCCAGACAGGGATCTCTCTACCCAGTTTCACATGCGAAAATCGTACGCATTGGGCCAGACGCATCTACTCATAATCATCTCACGTGCATTATAATAGGCAATATACAATATGATTGTCAAATCACAGCTTCTTCTCCAGCCAGTCACTAATAGCCAGCCTCAACTTTTGGTGGAAAGCCGGCTCCACCCAAAAATGGCCTGCCATCCGAACCTCCACGACATCCACTTGACTCTCCGGCACATCCTTCAATTTCTTCGTCCAGTTTTGCAGCTTCTTTTCAGATGTGAACATATCATCCGTGCCATATACAATCAAAGATCGAAACTTTGGCAGTCTCTCTTCAAGTGCCGGTGTAACGATATTATGCCCCTGAACAGACAGTTTCGTCAAATTTCCCCATAGCGTCACGAATCCAAGCGCATATGAGAGAATCGGCGAAACCAAAAGAAACGAGATCTTGGCCGCTGGTAAGTCGCTGGCAGTATCCTCGTCTAACTGCACCTCTTCAGTTGAATAGTATTCTTCTTCAGTCTCCTCTTCCTCGCCGGCGACCAATTTTTTAGCCTTGACAAGAACCCGGGCAGCGATTGAATCGCCTTTCGGCTTGCTGAATATGGAAATCACGTCTTCGACGTTGGGTTGATGCGAAGCTATCATCGATCCATATGAATATCCGGCTAGAACCAATTCAACTGGTTTCCCGCGCGCCAGAAGTTGGCTATATTTCAATATGAATCCGTATGCAGAGATGTAATCTCCCATTTCGGGTTTGCCGGTCCAGCTCGTTGAGCCGCCTGAATAACTTGCGCCACTATATCCACAATCAATACCTAGCATAAGATACGTAGTAAAAGAGAAGAAAATATACCGAAAATTCAATGTAAGCACAATATAACCCCTCCGTACAAGCTCAGCAGTAACCGAGGCAACAACGGGGTCATCATTATTTCCTCCGAGAGACGCATATGGATGTGCGACAACGGCGGCTTTGTTGGCTGGTTGTGTCTGGTGGTTTATGCCGTCGAGCTGATATATACGGCAACTGAGCCGGGTTCCGTCGTGGACGGAGGGGATGAAGAATTCACGCGACGGCTTCATTTGACTATCGAATTTGGACAAAAGAGGCTATAGATATGTATAGAAGAATAAGAAAACGAAAATAATGTTTGGGTACTCAAGATTGAAGACAGAGTAGTTCAAGATCGATAAGTTGATAAAGAAAGCGGGACCTCATGCGTGCCCACATGATTGGTCGCAGCTTCACCTTTCTCCCATCTCACCTCTCATCCACCTCCAAGTCGCTCTGTTGCTCTACGCATAGCTATTTTCCAGACTGAGCACAGCCCTCATCTGGATCTGAGTATTGGGAATCCAACAACCATGACAGCCATAAACGAGAGTCAAGTCAAAATCCTTGAACAAACCCGGCAACGTCTCCTACACCTGACGCATTCCCTCGACTCGCTCACAGGCAGTTTACATCATAGCGATCCTTTGCCTTCATGGTACCACCACCCTTCCTTCTCTTCCCTGCTCGCAGAGAATAGCGTAGCTAATTATATGGGTTAATAGGTCCTCCCTCCAGTCCCAAGCAAGCATCATATCCAATAACCTAATCAACATCTGCTCCCAGCTCGCCGAGCACCAAGAACTCTTGTCTTCGCTAGTCGCGTACCCTGCGCCCTCGTTTCCGGGCAATACGCAACAGGGCGTTCTGGAGCAGTTATTGCGTACGAAACTTGATCCTAGAGTCGAAGACTGGGTTACCCGCGGTCGACTTGCAGCCACAGAAGCCAGCGGCAGTGGTAGTAATAACGGCGAGAGTGCTGTAGGTGGAGGAGGACTCAGCGAAATAGATCTGGCAGAGTTATGGTCCTGGGCACCCATCGAAGCAAACGCCGAGGCTCGACGGCGGAACTGGGGTGGAAACTATACGCTTGAAGAGAAAGAGGCGGGGATTCAGAATGTTGTCACTGGTCTAAGGCGGGCGTTGCCGGATGATGATGACGACGATGAAGATGAGGATGAAGACGAGGACGAGGACGAGGAGTTTGAGGATGTAGATGGAGATGGAGGAGAGAAGATGGAGATTGTGGGTGTGCATACGAGACCCGGGGCGGGTGGGGTGGAGTTTGATATTGCGAGGGGTAGGGAGCATGTGTTGAGTGCGGCGGCTTCGCCTGCTATTCCGCTTGATGAGGTTTTTCGGTATATGATGACGGGGGCGAGGCCGAAGTCTGGTTTTTGAAATCTATCCGCTTGAAGGGGTATGATATGATAGATATGAGCGGTGTGTGGCCGCAGACATTTACAGACAGGGATCGATACATTCTAGGTATGAAGGATGCAGCTACACCCTCTACAATTACTGACGGGTATTAAGAAGGAACTTTGACATTCTGAGCTAAGAGCAAAACAAATCAATCAACCCCGACGGCGAGTAGTAGGGGTCTTCCCGGCCGGTTTGGGCGAGACACCAGAGGCCTGAGCAGCCGCAGGAGAGTTTGCGACTGCCTTCTTGTTCTGCTTCGCTGGAACAGCGGTCTTCTTTGCAGGGCTGTTCCAGTAGTACACCATCTGGATCGCGAGGACGGCGTTGAGGACAAAGGCAGCCACGATGCTGTACAAGATGAGGTTGTCGTCGACTTCTTGAAGGGTAGTGAAGATGCGTGATAGGGTACCGAGGAGGTAGTTGAAGACCTATCAATAACAATTAGTGAAAATCGCAAATTGACAAAGATTCTTGAAACCTACCGCAAATGCACTAAGCTGGCCAGTAGTACCCTCCTGGTAAATAGTAAAAATCTGAGGAAGCTTGCTAGCAACCCCCAAAACACCAGCACCGGCCTGCAAAAGCGAAAGCGTATGCGCGTCGACTAGAGTCGCATCAAACAAAAGCGCATAGATACTAGCCGCAACCACAGCAACAAACGCAGCCGCACCAGCAGGCTTTCCAGCAAACGATAGAACCAAAACACCAATAACCACATCCTGCATCGCAATCAGAGCGCTCTCACCATACGTGCTGAAGGGGAATTGTTGGCGGACGTTGTACGAGAGTGTGATCAGGAGACTGGCGGTTTCCATGGCGTAGGACATGAAGGATACACCGGCCGAGGAGCGCGAGTTGACCAGCTTGAGGATCTGGGGCACCTTGACGATTGCGCTGGCGCCGACGATCGCGAGACCCAGAGCCTTGGAGATGGCGAGAGTTGTACATTTGGGGTCTTTGTTGACGTCCAAGTCAAGCAAAAGGGCACTATGGCAGGGGGCGCCGATGAGCGAGATGATGGCATCGTGCACTGGTTCAGGTAGGGCGTCACTGATGGGTTTGAGGATGGGCTGGAGTGGTTCAACCACCAAGGTCTGTAGTTTGTCCATTTTGAGAGTGTGTTCAGTCGTGAAGTTGATGAACTACCACTGAGTGTACTGTGTGAGAAACGCGTAAAGTGATAATAAACAAGTTGTATGATGAAGTCGTGCTGGAATTATTTCTGGACAAAGCCGACTGCGGGGCTATTTTGAGGCATGTGATTCGCCCGGTTTGATTGGAGCTTTGCTTTTGTTCTTTGCGGACTTCCCGAAGGCATCTCTCGACGAGAACTTGAGTCTGAATGCTCAATTACTGGAACCACCGCCAATTTTAAAAATCATGACAGGCCAATGCTAAGTCAACAATGCAGAGCATTATCTGGCAATGCTTCTACGACCAGCATTGATACGGCCGCCCGTGGCCCGAGACGCGGCTTCGTTATGTTCCCGTTGCATGTTCAAGGCGAGCATAGCTTCACGAAGTTTCGCAACATCGACGTCTCGACAGTCTGGGACTATTAGCAGCTCGCCGAATACGCCGAGACTATTCCAAAAGAAAGAGTTCTTCCTCTCCTACAATCCATCGACACGCTTATTCAAAAATGGATTCTTTTCGCCCTTACCTCCAACCCGAGATCATACGGCGTCCCTCAGCACAGACAGCTCAACCGTCAACACCCCCCTTACAACAGCAGCAGAACAAACACAAGAACTCCCTCACAGGCGACGGAAACGACTAAAAGAAGAGCAATCTCGCGACAATGCCGCACCCGAAGAACAATTGCCCCTAGACGCTTCAGCTCAACTATCTGCCATATCCTCCTCCCTCCCCACCGCTTCCCTACGCAGAAAATGTGCTGCATATCTCGCACTCGCCAAACCACGATTATCCGTTCTCATTCTTCTTTCTACAACATCTGCCTATGGACTGTATCCTATAACGACACTACTCGCCCTTGATCCATCCGTCGCTCAACTTCCGACCCTCTCAACTTCGACGCTTACATTTTTGTACCTTACAGCAGGCACCTTCCTCTCCTCAGCCAGCGCCAATGCATTTAACATGTTCTTCGAGCCGAAATACGACGCTCTCATGTCCCGAACACGCAATAGGCCGCTTGTGCGCGGCCTCGTTTCTACCCGCGGAGCCCTGATTTTTGCCATCGCTACCAGCCTTCTTGGCGTCGGCCTGCTGTACATCGGCACAAACCCGACAGTTGCCGGTCTCTCAGCCGCCAATGTTATTTTATATGGCTTCATCTATACACCCATGAAACGGGTACACGTCATCAATACCTGGATCGGTGCCATCGTCGGCGCAATTCCGCCTATGATGGGCTGGGTAGCTGCGGCGGGACAGACCGCTACGACGGGGCACGATACATGGAAGGATATGCTTTTCAGCGAAGAGAGCATTGGCGGATGGATTCTAGCTTCGATGCTATTCGCCTGGCAGTTTCCGCACTTCAATTCTTTGTCACATCTTATCCGGTTTGAGTACAAAGCCGCAGGCCACCAGATGATGTGCTGGGTCAACCCAGCCCGGAACGCGCGTGTCGCGCTGCGGTATTCGGTACTCATGTTCCCGATCGCATTCGGGTTCTGGTGGGCCGGCTACGTGAACAACTGGTTCCTCGTCAGTAGCTCGCTGGCAAATGGCTGGATGCTGAAAGAAGCGGTACGATTCTGGAAGTATCAAGGCGCAAAGGGGAGTGCGCGAGGACTGTTTTGGGCTAGTGTTTGGCAGTTACCAATCTTCTTGATTGGGGGTCTTGCGACAAAAAAGGGGGTTTGGGATGGAATCTGGAGGAGGATTTTTGGTGAGGAGGATGATGAGGATGAGTATGATGGGTTGTATGAAGATGAGCAAGATACCGTCCCTACTTCAAAGACGGGGAATAGTAGTATTGTGCCATTGAAAGTGGCCCAGTCAAGGGCATAGACATCCCTGCTTCGTTTCGCTTTTGATTTCAATTTTGATATGTATTATTGTGCCAGGTTTTGAAATTGCATCTATGTATTACTACCAAACTCCATCTTTCGAATTACAAATAACGATGCTATCTATCATCAACTTCTCTTTAACATATTACTTGACTTGTGAACGAATAGATTGTGTATAGGTGTATTATTATATTGACATTCCATGACCTGCATATATGTGTAGACAATTTAAATCGAACCTTCAAAAGATAAAAGATAAAAAAGACACCACCGTGATTAGATCCTCCTTTTCTCCGATCCGCCCATTATCACCTCAAGAAATGAATTGGCACACCAAGCAATGAAACGCCATATAACACCATGAATAGGTAGAAAAAGGTAAAAGGACCCGTGATAGATGCCAAAAGTCTTGGATCTGGTATGGCATGTCACTAGTCCTGGCTAAATGCGGCCATAAATGCAAAGAAACGAAATGGAAACGAAAATGAATGGAATATGTACAAATATCGATGACGACATGCTGTAAAGGAGGGAGATTATCGACTCTCCCATGATAATCTACGCTGATTCGGTGAATTAGAGCGCGAAATCGACTGTCGAGGGGCATTTATCGACGCCGATTGATAATGATGCTGATGCTGATTGTGAGACATTTGCACATGCGCCATCGGCGGCGGCGCAATTATCGCTGCCGGCACACCCTCAGGCACGTTTCCAGTGTTCAGCGAATAATTGAATAAACTCTCACTCCGCCGATGACTCTGCACCGACGATGCTCTTGAACGCGCATAAAACGATGAGCCGCACGATGAATACGGCGGCGGCGGCGTATCCCTCGTTTCGGTGGAGGTATGCCCAAAACTGCTGGGAAAGGAGTACGCGGATGATGCGTCGTCCATTATTGTTGTTGGTGCTGTGGTTGAGGATGCGGTTACGGTTGCGCTGCTGCTACCTGTGATTTGGGAGTTGAGCGCAGAAGTGTCTTCTTCAAAGTCGTGTCTGTTTTTCTCATCTGGTCTGTGGTGGGATTGTTGCATGTTGTTTTCGAGTGTTTTCTCGTGGATACTCATGGGCCGCGGGGTGTATCGCGGTAAAGGCACAACGGGGGAATAGCCGTTGTCGACTGAGTCGTATTGCGGTGGTTGATGTTGCATGTGCATGTGCATTGCCAATTGGGTCCCTGGCCTGGGCATGAAGCCGGCATCTGGATATGCTGGGACCTGGGTGCGAGGCTCGGGCTTTGAGCCTAGACAGCCGCAGAATTGAGACATAGTGAACGGTCGAGAAGATCTGGCTTGAAGCAGTCGGTGTATCTTATGTATCAAACTCTATGAGAGAGCCAAGGAAATTCCGGGTTTATGATGCTTTAAGGAAATTTGCGTATATATGAATGAGAAATGAGTGCCCCAAGTACTTTCAATCGTCTGAAGGATCAACAACCACCAGACCCATCCCTCCGATATCCCACCACTGGATCAGTCCCGGTAACAAAACCTAAGGATACAAAACGTACCCAACGATCATAAAAGATAGACGGAAGCAAAGAGGACTAGTGAACGGAGAAGGAGAACAACGAAGAACAAGAGAGAGAGAAGAGAGAGAAAGTTGGAGATTGAGGGACAATCTGACCAAGTGGTAGAATGAGGCTGAGTACACCGCAGCCGTACTTCTCAGGCACCAGCATTCCGTTGGCGGCCTGAGGCTGCCATCCCCGCCGCCAAGGAATGCGCCGTATCGATAAGACAGGTTGCTTATCGCTTATCTTATCGTCGTGATTAATAGCCCTAATACGTAGCCCTAATAGCCCTTGAAGTTTCGTCGTTACCCTTGTCTGGAGTCATATTTTCAGGCAATCAATGGAACAAACCAACAGAGGTATGTTCAGTCAAATGTATAAAATCCTATTTGCTTAATTAGAGGCACATCAAATAAGCCACATGGCGGGTCGAGACTCGCCAGTCCATGTCAAGTATCTTTCTTGCTAGTTATTTCATATCTCATAACCTCTCCTATAACCTATGTATATATTATCTACTGCACATCCCACGAATCGCTAGAAAGAAACTGCGACAGCCCCGCTAATCCCTCAATACTATCCATCATCGAACTCGTCTCCGGCGTATCCTCCAAATGAAGCCACATATCATAATCAGGACTCGGCTCATCATCAACAGGATCTCCTGGCGAAGACAAATTCAGTGGCGAGTTAGAGCTCGTTATAGTCGACATAACGCCAAAATCCACCACTGAGCGGAGAATATCTATATCAGTGGGTGACAAGTCATCGGCAAAGGGGTAGCTTTTGAGAATTGTGCGGTATTTGCTGCTTTGGCAGAGGAAGTTTTGTAATCCGGTTGCCTTTTCCCTCTTAGTAAGCATATAGTCGGGCATATATATGGGAGGGGTCAACTGACGAAAGATTCAGCAATCTTATAATAAGGCGAAACCTCATCCAGATACTTTTTACACCGTTGAACACACTCCCGTGCTCTATCCTGTGTCGAAGGATCCTCTGCATCCAAAAACAAGACCTGAATTGACCCGGCTACCATAACACAATAACAAAAGAACGCCGTAATACCACATTTCAGCGCCTTGGCCTGAACTAATAAATCAGACAGCGCCAACGAATGCACAAAACATTCATGCCGACTACCCCTCAACCAACTGGGTGGGATACTGAAATGACATTTCCGTAATTTCAATGCTAACAGGAATGGATGATTCAGCATGCAGTTCGTCAAGTGGAAGAACGCTCGCGCGAGGAGGAAATGGCCGACTTTTCGCTGGTCGATTTTGCCGTTTGTGAGAAAGTCTTGCTGGTACGTGGTTGCGGATCCGGAGAATCGTCGTCGCATTTGTGAGGTGAAGAGAAATAGAGTGGATTGGATGGTTCCGTATTCTGATTTGTGGTCCCATGGTGGCAGGGCTTCAACTTCGTCGCGAAAGGCGTACTGTGTAGCACGACTCGCAGCCGAGGCCATGAGAACCGCCGATGAGAAATTTCCCAGGGGATCACGCTGTGTCTCGTTATATTTCAAGATTGCAGGTAGTGTCATGGTAGCGTCTAATCGGGAAGATGCTGATGGATAGTCCAATGTCTCGGAGGGAAGTCGGACGTGACAATCAGAGTCTATAATCGCCAATGGTCGCCCAAAAGAACAACAAATTATTCGTTCTAGCAGGTACAACGACCAGAAGAGATGTCGTCTTTCTTCTTGCTCGCTCTCAGGGATGTTTAAGCCCGTATCGCGCATTAAATCTAGGTCTTGACTGATTCGGATTGCCATCCCAACCTTGACCCAGGAAGCTCTTTTTCGGCCGGCTGTATAATATCTTTATTAATCTCGCATGATTCTGGCATTTGTTCATATTAGACAGCTCACCCAAAGTATCAATAATCGACAAAAGCGCAATCGCCTGCACAACCGAAATATCCGGCTCATCCACCAACGCCAACCCAGAAGCTGATATAATATCCCACGACAAACAAGCATACTTATCAATGGCTTCTTCCTTGCAATCTCTCCAACAGGGTTTACTCGAATATCGAATCGAGGTCGCGAGTATAGCCAGTTGCAGATACATCGGAACCCGGTTCCAGTGGAACCGGGACATGAATCTGCCTTCATCGAAGAAGGAGAATGGTTGGTTGTAGCAGTGCAGGAAATAGGTTTTGCATGCTTCGAGGATGACTTCTTTTGATGGATAGGGTTCTTGGATTGCTTGGTTGTTTGGTGGACCGTTGTTTGGGTTTCGTTTGGGGATTTGGAGAGGTGTTATTGTGTATCCATCATAATCAAATTGGGGTATTGGATTCTGTTGGACTAATTAATGGAGTGTTTTACTTCAATCTCAAAAAGCAAGGTACTTACATCGATCTCCATGGCGTGCGAGCTCAGTGTTGGAATGAACAGCGCAGATAAGGAACATCCACCATTAATTGCGACAATTCCTCAACATTGAATGACAAATGCTTGAGATAGCGATGCGTCTAATATGCCAGCATCGCCAATCGTGATCAGAAAATCCATCTAGTTGTCTCGCAATAATCACAGCATCGCAGTGCGTCCTCTTCAATTCCTCGCAAGAACAATTTGCAAAGCTCCACCGCTTATCCCCCAGAGTCTAATCTCTTCTTGTGATCACAGATCAGCCAATCTGCCAGCTTTATGCTCGGGTCGAACGGCTCAAAAGATGCGGGGATTTTCCTCAACGTATGGGGGCTAATCAGGGCTAGTCTTCTGGGGGCTGAGGCCCGCTTCTATCCGCTAGAGATATCCATCGGACGTAGTAGCTACGGGTTTGGACGAGCCATGTGTACATATAGTGATTATTTCTCTATTTGAGTAACAGTATGGAATGCATTTTGTTGTTTTCCGAGAATAGATTAACAAGACGTTGGGGTCTTTAGTTAATCATGCTGGCAGAAGTTAGGGTTGAATACTTAGGGTTACCAGCAGCCAATGAGCATTGAACGATACCGGGTGGGGTGTTGTGGCCCAAAAAAGGAAAAGTGTGAAATTTTTCTGAATGAATCCTAAATCTTCAACTTTGCAAAGTCGATTCACTCATTCATACAACCAGACTCTCTCTTTACATCACCGTCTTTCTCTTCTCCTGCACTCCTTCGGCAGGAGTGTTTATTCAGCAAAATGCCAGCCCTCCCCCCCGATGGCGACTATATCACAATCTCCCAACTCGTCCAACCCCCCACCGTACCCAGCTGGCGCTCCCAAGACCCAGCCCGTAACGCCAAACGAACCGACCCTTTCGCATTCGGACAACGCTTCCTTGAAGAAGGCGACGACGTCTTCTCCTACAACGCCTGGGACCACGTCGAAACAGACGAAGACTACAAAGCCTACGCCGAACTACAGTATGCAAAACAACGCGAAAACCCCGCTTCAGACTGGCACAAGACGCTCTACAACTCCAATCCGGCGAAGTTTTGGGACCGGTTTTATAAGAATCATAATCAGAATTTCTTTAAGGATAGGAAGTGGCTGAGGCAGGAGTTTCCGGTATTGGCGGAAGTCACAAAGCAGTGTGCGGGGCCTAAGGTGGTGTTGGAAGTTGGTGCAGGCGCGGGGAATACGGCGTTCCCGTTGATCAATAATAATGAGAATGAGGAGTTGAAAGTTTTTGCGTGCGATTATTCGAAGAATGCGGTCAAAGTGATGAGGGAGAGTGAGCATTATAATGAGAAATTTATGCGCGCCGAGGTGTGGGACGTTACATCTGAAGAAGAGGAGGTCGAGGGAGAGATAAAGTCTACCATGCCGCCTGGAGTGGAAGAAGGCTCGGTTGATGTCGTGATCCTCATATTTATCATGTCTGCACTTGCTCCGAATCAGTGGAATGCAGCTCTTCGGAATATATATCGGGTACTCAAACCGGGTGGACTTGTGTTGTTTCGCGATTATGGTCGTGGCGATCTTGCGCAAGTGCGATTCAAGAAAGAGCGCTATCTGGCAGAAAACTTCTATGTGCGGGGCGATGGCACCAGAGTATACTTCTTTGACGAAGAGGAATTGAGGCAGATGTGGAGTAGTTGGACGCCAGAGAAGGGATTGCCGATGATCAACAAGGACAATAGCAACAAAAGCAACGAATCAGAGAACAAGGAGGACCAACAGACAGAAAAAAGCACCGAGCAATCAGCAGAAGAAACAGCAGATAAGCAGCCAGAACAAGATCAGACGAGGGCCTCTGAAGGCGCCTTTGAGGTGCTCAATCTGGGCAAAGATCAGAGACTTTTGGTCAATCGCCAAAGAAAACTGAAAATGTATAGATGCTGGTTACAGGCTCGTTTCAGGAAACGCATTCCTGGTGAATCCAGTGCAGATCAGCAATCAGCACCGACAGTTGAATCGGTTACGGAGGGACTTGCAGCTACTACTTTATAGACTCCTTTTGATGATTTATCCATGAATAGCATTTCATCTGGTGGCGTTTATACTTCTGTTAGACCGTCAATCTTAATCCACATTTTACATGGCTTCCTTCCTTTGTATTCCTGACTTATATCCACGTTAACGACTCCTTTGAAGATCTGGTATGCAGGATATCAACCCTACGGCAATACTGCAATAACATGCAGCAGCAGAATTTCTGGCTTGCTCCTCTCTCTCTTTTCTCCTTCTATTATGGCCATTGATTTTATCAGCCACTGGAATCCGGTTCTTTCCATCGAGCCATCCATGCTTTTTCATCATCCCGTTCTGCATCTACAGTGTTGCCGACTTCTCCAATCTTCTGCACCCATCACACAGCTGCTCGCAATCATGAAGAAGATTCATGGTCTTCCTCCATCCTTTTACCGAGGCAGAGTCCAAGGCTGCGACATTATCTCGTCTGAAAGGGAGGTCCGATCCCGATATCAAAGCAAAAACTTCAGGCCTCTCCAAGGCAAGATGGCCGAGCGGTCTAAGGCTAGCTCAAGGTTATACCAGTCACTTCTCTGTTGTTATCATTCGCTAGTCCGAAAGGGCGTAGGTTTGCCCGCTCTTGTCAAGGCAAACACTATCATTTTTGCATTTTTTGCGTCTTTTTGGGGTATATTGAGTGGTTACGTTATGGCAGGAGGTCCGGGTGTGTAGCGATAACCCGTCAGGGCTGGGTTGTTCGCGCTAGGCCTAATCGGTCTACGTCCGATTCAGTTACAATTTACGACTAGATCCTTTCAGTCTTTTTTTTTTGTACTCACGGGGCATGTTGCTCTCAAATGAACGTTCATAGTTTGGGAATATCAATTGATACAATTTTCTATGTACAATTCCGACTCGGCTCGACTTGTTGTCCTTCCTGTAACGGTTGTCGTCGGCTCTTAATGGTGGATCCGCTGATTAGATTAGATTAGATTAGGGCTTTGTGCTTATCTTCTACCTTTGTATAGGCCAAAGCGCCATATATCAAAAAGACAACACATTAGAGATTAATTGCATACTAACTACCCCTTTACATCATATGCGATAGTTTGAAAGATACTCGAATATCCGGTTCATCGGATACTCGAACGCTGGACGCGTCTTCACACCAGAATGAATCAACGTTGATCTGTATGTGGAGCAGTCTTTTATTTATTACATCCAGGTTTTATCAAGGTACTATATGATTCTCCGAGTATGCTGCACAGTGCCTTTGTATTGATTCGTTTTCGTCGCTCTTCGTCGCCCTTCAATTAAGAGGAAAATCGAGAAGTCGAAGCTTGGAAAAGTCCATGATAGGAAAGTTAATCAATCTGGAAGTCGTTAGTCGACACAGCTGATCAATTCGATGGTGAGAATAATATATGTTTTTACCTTCTGCTCTGTGTCTGCTTTGATGGGCTTTTCTGCGTTTGATCCAGACTCTGCCTTCGAGGTCTTTGACTTCGACTTTGATGCGCCTTCAGAGGCTTTTGTTTTCTACCCCAAATCCAATTATCAGATAAAGGAAGAAAATGTCTACTTGGGTTCAACACACCTTCTGTGGCCGTGGTATCTGCTCCTTCACAGGCATGACAATTCCAGGTGACACATCTCTAACCTTCCTCTTCATAGGATTCTGGATAAACGTGGTCCCCGAATCCTTGTGACGACAATCCTCAGTCTTGTGGCCCGTCTTGAAACAGACGTCGCACTGCTTCTGGCATGCTTTAGCCTTGTGTCCCATCTCGCCGCAGATGTAGCATTTCACGTTGGGACAGTGTTTGCTCCAATGACCCCTCTGTTTGCAGCGGAAACAGAAATTCATTGGACAGTCGCGTGTGTAATGGGTGTCGACTCCGTGGCAGATTTTGCATTCTGATTCGGACTCGTGGATGGGCATGTTGACAGAACTGGTGGATCGGAGTACTTGGGAATGGATGATGATAGTAAGGAATGATGGGTGAGTCTGAAGATAGAGACTGACTCAGTACAGATGAAGATGTTGGTTGATTATGGTATGTAGAAGAGAAAGGTAGAGAGAGGTCATCCCCTGCCTGTAGAAGAATGTCGTACGGGAATAGGGTAATACTGACAAACAATACATACAAACCACTTTTTTTGACGGTAACGCCCGACCACGTTGCCTGATAAAGAGGTTATTACGGACACATGACCGTTTGTCCCTGAAGATCTCGGTGGTTTTTCGCTAGTACTCAGCTTAAGGCAAGATATTGAGAGACTATGGGGGTTTCAATGACACTTTGAGATTTCTGACTATCTAGCTGATTGTAAGTAGCCCTATCTCTCCCCGACAAGCAGGAAGAATGGTTGGATGATGAGAAGTGATGCTTCATAGAACTAATCAATCAGGGACGAAGCCTCAAAATATCTAGCTCATACCGTGTTCAGGGTACATATGGCCGCCTGGATATTCTTCTGCTGTTTTCCCCTTTCGTCACACTAGATACCTTCAAGGTTTTAATTATAGATGGTATCGTTCAATGTTGTATATGGAGCTTACTTAGAAAACTTCACAAGCAGTTGGGACTTTTATTCTAGGTAAAAATGAGGTTCAATGTTAGGTGTGAGCAGCACACATGTACCTCTATGTATTATTACATCTCTCAGAAACAATCGATTGAGTTCTAAAATTTCTTGTTTGAAGCTAAGTGCATCTTCCCATGTAATTAACTCCTGAGGAGTTCACATATGTTTCGCGTCTATGATCCGAAACTTCATTGCATAAACATCATGTTACATGGCTGGTCTTCATCGTCATCCATATCGATGGGGGAAGCTTCAGCCTTAGCCCATTCTTCATCTTCCTCATAAACCCAGTTAACCACCACTGAATTCTCATCCGACCAGTCCTGCTCTTCCAAGTCAAAGTCCAGGCTATGCAATTCTCCCTTATGATATGCCAACTTAGGACCGTTTCCCCTTAGCGACTGTCGGATCTTTGCAACTCGATAGGCGTAGATATAATCCGAACATGCCGTCCATTCCCCCTTTCTCTTCACTTCTTTTGCGCAGTTGAAGCTGGGCCCAACATCTAACAAGCCTTGAGCCCCAGAAATGCTTCCGATATCAATGCTAACGCCGAGCTCAATTTTGCTAGATTTGCTGGTTGACTCTAATCCCCTTCCGTGTCTCGCAACTCTGATTCCAGTCACGATATATAGGCTTTTGAAATACATATTTTCGCAAAGATATTCCTGCACGACTGGTGTATTCAGAACCTGGTTAAGGTATGCTGTCGTCGGTGTCATAATGTATGTTTCGAGTCGCTTGGCGCTAAGATCATTTATAATGGTACTCTCATTAGAGCTGGTGGCATTCAACCCAATTGGGACTGGCATGGTCTTGAGAAAGTCCGCAAAAATCCCATATCCTTGAGATTTGCACTTTTTGTCTTCGCTCCGGAAATCCTCTTTCCAGGTAGGTTTGATTGGTACGTCGTCATGAGGGGCTAAGATTGAGTAGCCTTCTAACAGGGACTCTGGCTCGGTCGGTTTGGTCAAAACTGATCCAACATTAAGCCAGCCAGTTGATTCATTTGGTCTGTACTCGTAATCTTGGTTTCGCATGAGAATGTACAATGGTTTCATGATGCGGTATATGGAGTCGCCCGATAGGGGATTATAATGAAGTAAAGAAATCTATGTTTCACGTTGTACCTACCTAAGCGATATGTTGATCTTATATCCGTTACGAGATGACCACACAGCCTGTTGATGATGCCGCCGGGGTATACTAAATTTATGCTGAGATTCAAGATTGACCAATAAATAACTATATCTTAGCGCCAATGTGAAGTGGCAGTGCCCTCCTTTCCAAAGGACACAAGCAACATCGCAAGGCTGAAGCGGCCTGGGACTAAAAACTCGGATTCTCCGTTACTGCGATCTCGAGACTTGCGAATATTTGACAAGTGTCTTAACGAACATTGACGAGAGAGCCTTCTCACAAGGGAAGGTTACAACGACAAGATGAGCTCTATCGGAGAGGTGTTCGATTTTTCTGATGCTAGTTTGCATGATTCAGCAGCCCAGCGGTATGGTCTTCTTTTCTGTGGTCTATATGCTCTTTTTTATTTGACAACAGAGCTAATAAATTGCACCGAGAGCACAGTCAATCGAACGATAGGTTTTGGCGAGAATTTGAGACCGTCGAAAAATGCCTCGCCGAGCATCGTCCCAATAGCAACGCTCCAAGCCACGATCGTCGCGTCAAGATTGCAGTTCTGGACAGCGGAATTGATCTTAATCATCCTGGTATCCAGGACCTAATTCAAAGTTCCTCAAAATGGAATCCAGACAGGGTGGTCTCGAAGAGCTTCGTAGGCTTGGATGACTCATCAGACCTCAATGGCCATGGAACTCACGTTGCTTGCACGATTATGTCCATTGCACAAGGAGCCAAATTGTTTGTCGGAGGTGTGGTTGGGAGAGATGGAAAGCCGGACCCAGAGGCTCTAGCCGAAGTAGGTATATGTTGTAGGACTCTGCCCAGGTGGTGTAATGCTTCCCTCTGACTCTTTCAGGCCATTAGGTACTCCATCAGAGACTGGGATGTCGACATTATCTCATTGTCTCTCGGATTCCCAAGGATACCCTCTAAAAAGCTAGGAGACTCAATAAAAGAGGCCCTTGACAGAGAGAAGTTAATATTTGCTGCCGTCTCAAACAGAGGAGGCGCTTCGGTCGATGGTATTTCGTGGCCAGCATTAGTGACGAAGGTATTCGGAGTGTTCTCATGCAACATCAACGGAGATTCCTCTACATTCAATCCCAATCGAAACGATGACCGCTTCTCAAGATTCAAATTCTTTGGTGAGGGTGTTAAGTCGCCTTGGCTGAGGAACGGAGAAAGGGGTATGACTGGCACGTCTGCTGCAACGCCAATAGCAGCATCGACGGCCGCACTTTTCATTGAATATATTAGAGCAAATATGCAAGGAAATAGTGGGATCACTAAGGCAGGCATGGAAGCGATTGAACATTGTGCGATGATGCCCGATGGCATGCAACGGATCTTTTCTGAAGTTGGAGAAACAAGGACTACCGATGCCTGGCTCAAGCAGGTTTATCCCTGGTTTCTTCTGAACTACAATAGGCGTCACCGGATAATATATCGCATTGACAAGTCACTGGAAGAACTGCAACTCGAAAATTACAATGAGGATATTCAGGTTCTGGAAGAAAGCAATGCCTCCATTCTCCATTCTATATCCAACCAAAATACACGGCTAGTGGAGAATCAACAATCATTTGAAATGGCAAAATCCGGCATTCGAACTCTCGTATTTAGTCTAATGGGCGCCACAGCTGTTGGCACTGGTACCATGACCATTGCGTTCCCCCTGACTCACTGGCTGACAAATGCTGTCGCTTTGGGTGCAGTATGGGTACTGCTCTCCTCTGCTCGTGAAAATCAAGGTAACGCCTTGGCCGACTATAAACTTCGCGCAACGGCACTCAGAGAAGAAATACTGGAGGCTACCCGCTTGAGTAGTCAAAACATTGCTCAAGCTGAGAGGGTAGTGAGTGGGCTCCTCTCGCTTGTTGAGCGAATACTGAAACGATATCCTGTCTCAGAAGCAGAACTGGAGCATCTTGAGACCAAGGTAGAGGAGTTAAGCTTGCACCCCATAGAACATACTGAGCTTCAAAGCGCAGAGCACGTGTCACTTGATGTACGGGTGCAATCATTGCTGGATGAACTCGAAAAATTGATAAGTCTGCGCCAGGATGATCATGAAGACTCTCGTGATAAAGCAAAAGACACACTCGAAAAAGCCAAGCGGATGGTTAAGGATGGACATGATGTGCACAAAGAGCTGGATGAAGCCAAGAAAAAAGCGGACGCACAAGAGGAGGGAGCTAACAAAGATCTTGCTGAGAAAGAAAGAATGGAAAGTGGAAGTACTTTTCAGTGGCTTCGTTGGTTTCTGATCTGGCTCGGGATTGGTGGTACTCTACTTGTTATGATCCTGGCTGCTTTCGCGGTTTGATGTAATTGCTGTTTCCTTCTTAAGAACTTACCAGTTGACATATTCCATCATGTTAAAACAAGTTTATTTCTAATAATAGGTGGATCTGGCCGTCTTACATCCCCAGGCAAATGGTATTATCGAGGAACCCGATATCAAGATATCATCTATCTTTCTCCTGGGGCTATTCCACAACGCTCACATGAACGTCTATCTATGTATACTACTTGAATCTCCGGGTTAAGCCTATCTCTCTAGCACATCCTCAAAATGCAACCGGTAAGCCCAAACCCAAACCCTAAATGCTACCTAAAACAGGATGAATAATAACCTCGCCGAGAGCTCCACTCTTCAACACAAAGTGGGACGACTAATCTATTCCTGGGGGCGAGTTCAACGTATCTAGCCATCTACACATGAAAACCACCTTCACTGACTCGTACTAGGGCTATTAGCCTTGAAAAATTTTGCATAGTCATGCAAGTATATCTTTTGACGGTTAGAAAGGCACGGCATGTACCGAATCAAGCTTTTTTTCCCTTCACGAACATTGGGCGGAGGCACTGAAATTATTACTCGTTTTGGTTGCGAATAGTACACACTACGTAGTGGGCTGCTTCACGTAAATAGTATGCCACGTGCTCTCTGATAAACGGCACTTGCAAGTACTTAAAATCATTGATTACCCTACATGTTCTAGCTGAGGGATCTTAGTAGCAGGTTCCTCATCTTGATAGTAGGATCCGGGGTTGCCTCAACACAAATATATCAATATTGCCGCACGCAGCACGTGTTGACATTTGCATAGAGAATAGTCGGGAGTAAGAACCGGTCTCTCATATACATGTCCATCATGTTGATCACAAAAGACCCAGCGCCTATATCCAAATTCTATCAGCCCGCCATGTTGGTAAATATCCTATGGCACGAAGTTGAACTCTGCTATGGCTTCGTGCGACGAGACCTTGGGACTGGCCTCTTGCCCGTTCCAGGATTTACTTTGGCATCTTTACTATACCGAAAGGCATCCGCTGAAGAAATCTATAGCGTGATACCACGTACGTGAAATCTCCTTCTCTTTCCCTACCCCCTATACGATATACTAAACATGGAGATGAAACTGGATAGATGCCTTCCTCTACGGCTTCCTCTACCTCTACACCTTCGTAGTCGCAAACCAAATCGACGGCGTCAACGAAGACAAAGTCAACAAACCAGACCGTCCTATCGCCAGCGGCGCCACAACCCTTCGCGCAGCAAAAATCCGCTGGACAATCCTTACCCTTTTGTATCTAGCGTACAGCTTCTATCTGGGTGTCGAAAGGCCGACATTACTCTGGATCTCGACAACTATTGCGCACAACTTTCTAGGTTTTGCGAACTTCGGCCCGACGAAGGATGGATGTATGGGTGCTGGATGTATTGCGCAGTTGACGGCGGCATGGGCGATTGGTGGTTCGGAGGCGCAGATGGGGTGGGAGTGGATTAAGTATATTACGTTGTATATGCTCTGGCCGATTCCGTTGCAGGATTTGAGGGATGTGCCTGGTGATAAGGCTGTGGGGAGGCTGACGACGCCGATTTTGATGGGGGATACGTTTTGTAAGTTTGTTCTCGCATTAAAGTGTGCATAGGGATACGCTGATGATGATTAAAGCACGAATTTATATTTCTGCCGGGATTTGTGTGTCTCAGGTAGGATTTCTCCCCATGTATGTGCTGATGGATGGTAGACTAACGGCAGGCAAAAGTATCTCCTTGTGAGATATCGCATCTTAGAGTACAGATACGACCTTTCGACCATAATCCTCAGTTCGTTTCTATGGGTGATGAGTCTGGCCGTCGTAGTACGACTGTTCGCCTGGCGGACTGTGACTGCTGATCGTTATTCATACTGGCTGTATACCGTTATATATGTGTTTCAACCTATTTCGGCATGTATAGTGTTTGCTTGAACGATCTCAACCCTGTACCTGACTGAATGAAGTATGGGCAAGGATTGACTAAGTCATATCTCAATTCTCGATTTTTAACCGAGACATGAGGATACAAAGGATGAGAAGTGGGGATGTATATAACTGCGTGAAAGTATAAAGACAGTATAAAATACCAGAGGCATACATTCATTGGAATTAGGAGAGGTCCACGCCGGTCGACCTAAGTTAGGGCTGCAGCCTGCATGTGACATCCCTGCATACACACAGGGGTGTAACGGAGCAAGCCGAGATTGGCGTATACGGCAAAGAATCCTAGTTTATACTAAAGCGGCGTTGGTTGAATGCTGTGTATTCATTAAGGCATAGAATCATGCATTATGGAAGTAGTTTAGAGCATCGCTGTGCTTTCGATAAATTAGGTAGGCGACATATTCGCTGCTTTGTACATCTCCTGTATATTGCTCCAGGTATACGTGTTGAGGCGCTCTCCACACTGAAACGACTCCTCCACAACTTCCCACCTTGATGAATCATCTTCTCCCAAAAGAGACGAGAAGATATTATTCTCACGCTTCCTCCGGCCAATAATCTTCCCACCAGGCTGCAAGCCATCTTCCATTATTATCCGAACGTCTTGAAGCCGGCGCCATTCAGGGAGAACATCCCTATGAACCGACGATGGTGAAGACGATCCGTAATAATCACCTTCTTCCAACCGAATCACCGTCTCAGCCGCAGCCGCAACGGCAACACCATCCCAAACCGCCTCTCGATGAGGCGCAACCTTCAACCCTTGAATCGCGCGCCTCCTTACAGACGGAACACGACATTTCAGTGCGGTATAATACATGACAGGCACGGGACCCATATCAGCAGAGAAATTGAGAGGTCCAACACGACACTTTGTGTCTGCTAGAACAAAGTTCCCGGGATAACCACGCATCATGACCATATCGGCCGCTATGGCGAGGATTTCTTCGAACAGATAAGTATAGTTGTCAAACGCCATTTCACTCCAGGGCTCGTTTGCGGAGGGACATGTGCGGAGCATGATTTCGAGATTGATGGACCAGATGTGCAGGAGATTGACGGCTATGTAATCGTAGACTGTAATGTTTTGTCGAATCTTTTGGGCAAGTTCTTCATATGGTTGCTTCCATTGAGTCAAGGTTTCTAACAATTGTTCTCGGGTTTCTGTAAGGCCATTTTCGGATCCGTCTGAAGAAAAAGGCGGCGTGTCACCCATGGATTTATTGATTAAACGAAGAGACTTGTTCAGCAAAACCTCCAAATATTGGCGGCATTCCTGTAGCGAGTCAAAGACACCGGGGATGGTGCCAATCGAATGCGTTCTTGTTCCAGTCAAA
Source organism: Talaromyces verruculosus (assembly GCA_001305275.1). Taxonomy (NCBI): domain Eukaryota; kingdom Fungi; phylum Ascomycota; class Eurotiomycetes; order Eurotiales; family Trichocomaceae; genus Talaromyces; species Talaromyces verruculosus. The sequence continues at coordinate 43,610 of LHCL01000017.1, forward strand.
TGCTTATAGCGCGAGGGATATCCGAACAGTACGCATTGCGTATTCAGTCGCGCCAGGATTTCAAGTAAATGATCGTCTATCGTCTTCGGATCCGTCACACGGACGATCGCCTTCCTAGGGTTTCGGAGCAAAACATCAGATTTCTGCCGTTTCTGCTGTAAAGTCTTTAGAACATTGAGCCCATGGTCAATGTGTACATTGGCACTAGTGTAAGAACCCCTCATCAACTCAATGCAGATAAACAAAATGCAAGTTACCAACGCAATTCGCACAGCCTCATGGCTATCATCGTCAAAATAAGACTGCAAACGAGTGATAGATTTATTGTACTGCTGTAGAGCGAAACGATCCCATTTCTTAATCTCGGAATCATAGTCGATGAAAGGGTTATCCGGACCCATTCGCATGCAACTGGTATACTCCTGGCTGCGTTGAGTAGATGCCAGCGCAACTACAGCGTGGAAGACTGCTGGCGCGGAAGACGATAGCTGCGGAACGGTTTGTTCCCAGAAACTCGCGTCGAAGAATCCGGGCAGTTTGGCGAGACATCGAAGTCGGAAAAAGTCAAGACATACCAACTCGTCGGCATCAACTTGGCGATCAAGAAGGTTGAACATCTTGTAGTTGCTGTCTAGAAGGGGAGATGTGCATTCATCTTCGATTATGTTTCGAGGACGGGTTGTAGAGACGATGTTAACGTTATGGGGAGTCTGCCGCTGACGAAATCCGTGGGATATGCCAGCGCCAGCACTTGAGCTCCAGATGCCGTATCCATCGCACGTACGCCCTGTCGAAGTACATCGCCCGCACGCGGGCCGTGTCTCGTCGCATTTGACCCTTCGGACTCTAGATACATTGCAGTCAGCATTGCCTTCCTTCCATGATATTCGTCGGAATGACAAAACCTTACTTGCATGTTCTGCAGCCAGATTTGGCGTGTCTTGTGCCTCGCCGTTGTAACTTCTGGCCCGTTCGGAACCGACTTTCCAAAGGAGACTTCATAGCTGATACTATTTTGAACCCTATGTGGGTTTATACTTCTTCTCGCGGTCGGTCGCCCGGACAGATTGTTTCAACGTCACATTTCTTTCTTTCCTCGGAGAGGGTTTTCAGCTTACACGTTCAAGAGGAACCATGAAGTATTTATACGAGCTGCTAGTCAGATTAGCTAATGACATTTTGAAGAAGACAATTCCGATTTGGGAAAGACGTTGAGATTGTCTTTCTGAGGTTGACGACGTTTGATTGGTCTGTTCGTAAAGTGTGTCCTATGATTGGACGTTGTGATAAGCTTTTACCGCGTGCTCCCACACCATCATGATGATACCGTTCTATTACCGTATAAAATACGCTAATGACCAAATCCTCATATAAAGTTATAATGATTATCGTAATGCAAATACCCCATACATCTCGCAGATTACTCGGACAAGGAATAAAAGGGAAATAACACCTCTCATTTAGGGATTTATCCTCGAAAATCTCGACTTGATTATCATACAGTTACACATAAGTGCGAGTTTTCTGTGTCGTTGTGTACCGGTAATTACCGACAATGACGCATAGTTAGCCCATTTGCGCAATTATATAAATCGGGAGGGAGAAAGCACGGTCGAGATCTAACAGTTTTCACCTTCCATTCACCTTCAGATCGCATTCAATTTATATGCCTCGTCCTTTGCAATGATATATTTTAGCATATTACTATCAGCTATATCTAGATGAGAAACCGGAGGACCCCTATCAACCGGACAGACCTAACATATAACTAAAACACAAAGCTTGACATCTCCATGGCGGGCGTCGTCTTTATTCCTCCTTTACAATTCTCAATTTCCCCCAAGACCATTCACGCTCCGCTGTAAGATCAGGATTCAGAATTCGGAAGTGCCTTTTCTAGCATGCCATGTTATCCAAGTTGTGTACTGGAATTCTGGGTTGTTGAGGATGACAACAGAATATAAGCGACTCCAGTCCGTTGACTATCGTAGAGCACTGGGAATATTCACTTAACCTGAATATGACTAGCTCTTTTTCTCCTTCTTTAGGCACTCCTCAAAACACGAATGCGTGAATTTATATTAAAAGACTTAACAACATCACTATAACCAGGGTTTACTGGTCTAGAAAACCACCAACGTTACTTTCGGAACTCGGAATGCGCATTATAAAAGTGGAATTCAAAGTCAGTGGCTTATGCTAAGCCTGCTAAGCTTCTGCCAAGTTGGAAATCCGATGCGAAATGAGACTCTCACATGCTTCAATACATGTCCGTAATTGGTCAATTGCAGTGTTTTCTCATTGTCAAGCTTTTGTGGGTTCTTGCATTACGGACTCCACAGATAATTAAATGTCACGGAGCCGACTCAGCCGAGACCGTTCTGAGATGAATGACCAAGGCAACGTGGGCATGGATATTGGAAAGCGCTATGGAGTATCAATCTACCGCTAGACACGCTTATTGGCGACTTTCAAGAATTCCCAGGACAAACAATGAATAGTCCACTTAAGACGGGACAGGGGGTCGGGAAAAGAATTACGGAAAAGATGCCCAAGTATATAATCTTATATCTTTCCCTCGCTTCTCGTCTCTTCTTTTCTCTTTTCTTCTGTTTTGTATCAGCAAGATAATCAGCATTGCCTTCATCCACAGCGAGGCCCAAGAAAATTCTCTTTGGAATCATCTGCTTGAGCATAATGAGATTATCCAGCACCCTTCTGCTGTCAGGCCTGTCCATGGCTGCAGCTTTCCCATTGCAGCAACGGGAAGTCGTTAGCAAGCCGCTGGGAAAGTGGTTTGACCGTAAGTCCGAATCCTATGCAATGCATACGCCAGTATGAAGATTGACTGATACGTTAATTTTCACTACATCAGGCTTTGTTGTCATCGTTCTCGAGAACACGAACAAGGATGTCACCATGGGGAACCCTTACTTTCTCAACTTGACGCACTATGGTATGGTGCTGGGTGGTTACCACGGTAGGTAGTATCCAGCATCGTATTTCGATGTATAAGACTGGGCTGATGAGCAATGCTCAACTCTTAGGAACTACCCATCCTTCTCAGGTAAGACCCCAGGTTGCTCATGCTTACACGACAAATTGTTGGCCAATGTGAAATTGACCGAGCAAAAAGCCCAACTACATCACCATGATCTCGAACACCGATGCCGCAGGTGTCTACACTGATGCGGACCACAACACCACCGAAATGAGCATCATTGATCTCTTCGAGCCCGCTGGTATGTTCTTTTGGCTTAGTATCGCAGCATCAGGACGACTAATCACAATGCAGGTATCACATGGAAGGCATATCAGGAGGGATACTACCCTCTTACCGACGGTGGCTGCAACCCAATCTCGGAGAACAAGACCACTCTCTACGTCCGGTGGGTTTCCCCTGAAAACCAGCCAAATCACCTATCCTAGGACCAGAACACTGACATCGTACGCGATTCAGCAAGCACAACCCGTTCATGTCCTTCGACAATATCCGCAACAACACCGCTCGTTGCAAAAACATTGTCAATGCAGAGGAAAACTTTGCAAAGGACGTCGCTCTCGGCGCCGGTGCTCCCAATTACATGTTCTATACACCAAATCTCCTCAACGATGCCCACGACACAAACATCTCTTACGCCGCCGTGAACACTCAGAAGATTGTTGATACCATGTTGAACAATGCCGAGTTTATGAAGAACACTTTGATTCTTATCACTTTTGATGAAAACAGTAGGGTTTTGGTCGCGATCTTGAAGTGAAGGGGAGCTAATATAATGTTCAGATATCTACACCAACGACAACTACGGTGATCCTAACTCAATCTACACTTTGGCTCTCGGAAACGACACCATCAAGTGCTACGACTGTGTTGATATGAACTACTACAACCGTAAGTCTGCTACAATCTTTCTACCAGGAATTTGTTTGACAAAGAAAATAGACTTTTCTCAGGTCGTCACTCTCGAGCGCAACTGGAACCTCAGCACTATACCTCAACCAGATGGTAGTGGCGAAGGTTGGGACCAGTGGTGGAGACCCTTTGGCTCACTCCGGGGCACCAACGATGATATTTGTGGCTTTGCTCCTTGCAGCGAGTACTACGATGGCAAGACACCTGCTCGCTCGGATAGTAATTGGAATGACCAAGGTCTTTATGAGGGTTAAGCTGTTGGGTTGAGGAATGGCTACGATGTCTATGAAGATGAAGTAATGAGTAGAAGTTGATAAATCCGGATGTCCTCTGCATATGATATGGTTTGCATTATAGACTTGATTGGTATGAAGCTTTACTCATTGTATAGGCATGTATTTAGGGACAATAATATATTAATTTCTACTGAACATGTAGTGACACGTCGATTGAATACAAAGGGTTAAAAAAATCAAAAATAACGTCTTTTCAGAAGTGAAAAGTCAATCCAGAAAATCACAAAACGTTCTTGCCCTATGATTCATCCACTCCTACAATTTCAGAGACATCGAGTAGAAACACCAACCTTTGCTCAGGGATGGTTATCGGAAGGGAATGATTGGTTATGAGAAGACACCGAAACTCCCCTGCCCCGAAAGTCAATTTCTTCTTCTTCTCCCTCTTCTTCTTCCCCGTCTACTGAAGTATCATCTTCTTCATTTGAAACATCCTTATTCTGGAGACCAACACTTGTGCCAAAATTAGTGAGATCCAAAGCATTCCAATACAAGGCCACCCGGCCCTCTGCAAACTTGATCTCGTCGTCATGATACCGTTGGCCTTCTAGCCACGATGTCAAGATGAACTCGGTATGCTTATTTATCTGCTTGAAAGATTCCTCATGTATCTTGTTCATCTTAGTAAAGATAAGATCCGCTCTCTTGTTCAGGGTATCAATCACCTCCCTGGGAGCTTTAGCGATGTCTTTCGCCAAATCCCGAGGACAGATATTGTAGGCTTTCCGGAATCCCTTGGAGACTTTGTGACGTTTGGCGCGATCTTTCTCGTATACGCGAAGAAACTCGACCGCCCTGATGTCGGCCAATACGTCTGCTTTTCTGCGATATTTGCAGTCAACTGCGTTGTTGTGACCTTCCGGTGTGTGGTCGCCTGTGAGGCCGAGTCGTTCGAGTTCGTGGACGCGACGTTCCATTAAATAGTCGTTAAACTCCGCGTATTCGTCGCCTGCATTGTCTAGGCTATAGACGAATTTTCCCATTTCCGTCTGGACGATTTTCCAGAAGGATTCGTGCAAGCCGTCTTCCATTTTGTCAGCTGCTTGACGGAGTAAACCATCCACTTTGGTAGTTTCTGTACGGGACGAACGACCCTTTTGGGCGGTTTGTTCACTGGCATCCATTTTGGTATTCGTTCTACGGGGCAAACCCTCCATTTTGGTAGTTGTTGTACGGAGTGAACGTTGCTGAATAGTAGCTTGTTTATGAGTTTGTCGAAAGGGTTGCTGGATCTCTGGTGATAAAATTCCCGGAACCATGAGGGAATTTTAGGAGTTTATATGCTCCAAGTTCCTGCCTCGAAGTGATGTGTTCAACCCGAACTGGATCATCTTCTTTCTTGACTCGACGCCTTCATTGAAGTCATTGACCGATCAGACCCTGTTACTATTTCAAAACATATGTTCGACATCTTGTTATCCATGGGTATGTTTCGAGTATGCTTCTTTGTAGTAATTCAAGCGGTGTTTCCAGAAAATCGAGATTATGATTGTTAGCCATAAAAGACCCTTTTCTGTTTTGTATCGCTGTCATTGTCACAAAGCTTTGCGAAGAGAGACAGGGGGGTTTCAGTTACAAATCTAAAAATAGGAATGTGAAGCTTTTGTATAAACCAGAATGAATGAGTTATTGAAAGCCCTAGTTACGGCCTGAAATGTCAGGCAACAAGGCACCCGTACTGTGGACCCACCTTGGAGATGGCCGATTTTATGACAGCATCAAAATCTAAGTTGGATAGCTTCAACAATCTACAGCTTTACTTCTAATTACTGCGCCCTGCGCAATACACAGTTACAAGGTGCAATAAAAAACAGTCACTCGTTAACTCTACTAGGCAAGATTATGCACTCATAGTTCTCATTTCAGTTTCACCCTACTCAACCCTCAATTGAGGTCACTCCGAGTCATGAGACCGATTTTGCGCCCTCAGCCATTCCAAAGGCATTGCACACTCCAGCGCAGAGCCAACAGACTCATATCGACTATAAATAATCCTTCAATACCATCAATCGCTTGTCGCTATACTTCAACTTCCAAATCTACCTCACTAACATGCCCATATCCATGGACATCTACACTTCGACAATCAACCTTAATACCAAAACATCTACATCCCATCCGCCACCAACGATCATTCATCAACATCCCCAACATCTTCAACAATAATAACAACAATAACACCCCTCAAACCAGCCGCACCCTCCGCGCATCCCGCACTTTACCATTCCCCCCCTCCCCGCTCTACGAAATCATTGCCTCCGTCGAATCATACTCCGAATTCCTACCCTTTCTCGGCGCCTCAACCGTTACAGCTCGCGACAAGGACACGGGATACCCATCGCAGGCATTCCTGACAGTAGGCTACGGGCCCTTCACAGAAACGTTTACATCCCGCGTTACATGTGATCGCGACAATTGGATTGTCGAAGCTAGGAGTGGTGGTGGTGTAGGTGAGGACGGGAAACCCATCCCCGGTGCGGATGAAGGCTTGTTTAGTCATTTGAGTACGAAGTGGGAGCTTGTCCCTCTTCCCTCGAAAGGTGCTGCTGGTGCTGGCGCAGAAACCGAGGTGAGGTTGGAGATTCGGTTCAGGTTTCAGAATGCCATGCATACGGCTATGATGGCTGCGGTGGAGGACAAGGTTGCTGGAGTGATGATTGAGGCGTTTGAGAGGAGGATCAAGGAGCAGATGACCTTGGGTAGGTAGTCAGGTCGGAGGGACTGTGTATATGATAGATACAACGTACTTATAGATGTATAGTAAGAATAGAACTGCAATTCTATATCAAGTACAAATTACATTTTGTCCCAGTACCCCAATGCTATATAATACATGGAAAAAAATCCGAAGAGGATGAAACACACAATACTAATAAAACAACGGCCAATCTACAGAGTTCGTTTATTGAGCTTCGGGCCCGCGCCGTATCCTTGTGCGGCCTTGTGTGCATCCTCCACCGCGTTCCAGTCAACCCTGTCCCACCATCTTTCGAGATATTCGTCTTTGCCACTAATGCCGTGATCCATCATCCAGACGTGTTCCCACGTATTCACACAGAGCAATGGAGTAAGCGGTGTTCCTCCGAGAGCGAGCTCATGTGTCCCTTCACCGGACGCGGGAAGTCCAAGGAAACTGAGATTTTGGTTTGATTGTTTGCCCGATGTGGTGGGAGCGGGTTCGTTGTTCATGTCCACCCCCTGTTGTCGCGCAAAAGCCTCGGGGTAAGGCGTGCCGGCGTTATAGGTTGACAGAATTCGGAGGAGACCGGTTTGCTTTTGAGCAACGAGCCAGACGAAGCCCGGTCCGAATTGGGCGCTGGCGGTGGCGAGGAAGTCTTGTTTTAGGGACTCGGGGGATGAGGCACTGTCGCTCATGTCGGATTTTAGTTTCTCGGGGATTTTGACTTCGACGGGGGACTACGCAAATATAGTTGTTAGCGATTGGTCTTGATACGAAGGAGAGGAGAAACTCACAAGACGGTGGAAGAAGAAGTGATTGTTGTGAGCCATAGAGGCATAATTGAATAAATGAGCAGTTTCGCGCCTTTTGGCATATTTCTTGACGAGGGCAAGTGTGTCCAGATCCGCATCGGCGGTGTCTATGTATCGTGAGCACCGAACCAGTGTGATCCTTGATACCATATCGATCAATTGAATATACCTTGTGTCATCAAATTCAACTTCTCCACCAACAGCGATTGGTACTGTGTCCAAGCAAAGTCAAAGGCCTCGGGGGACATGAACTCGGAAATGCCATGTTCTCTAAAGATTCGCTCGTTCGCCAATTGGGGGACTCGATGGAGACTGCGGTATTGGAATCGAGGAAGGCTGGCCTGTATGATTATCGTGAGAGTCAGTGATATATCCTCCTAGAGATCTTCCAATGGTTGCACCTCTCCGGATATGGTGTTTGTTGATCCTTACCTTGACAAAAGCAGACGACGCACCGAGGCCGCAGAGCGGCCTCACTAATCTTTGCAACATGATTATGTCTGACGAATGGCAAGACCGGGAAAGCTAGTCGCAAAGCACCTGCAACAAGCTCTTGTCTGTAGGGTAGAAAGCTCTCTGTTCCGGAAGTGAAGAAGTCGCGAATCCCGCAGAAGTTCTGCCTTCGTTACCTATTCCAGACTAGCGTGGGCGGAAGAAACTCGGGCCAATGGGAGCGTCAGATCGCGCTCCCGCAGGCCAAAGGGAAAACAGAGGGCGGTTAACCTCGAGCCTCCAACACCATACAAAGCACGCGACAGCGCTGGGCTGGGAGTCTAATGTTTCAGGTCTTGTGTTTCCACGGTATATTTAGAACATCGACGACCTGTAGACCGGAGGAGTCATACTATTCTCAGACTTTTGTTTCTGTGGTAAACGCTACGCTCCTCCACTCGGCGCCTTCATGCCATTTCTGGGACATGGGCGCGTATACATGAAAGGATGACTTCTTCACGATGGATTCGGGCGACGACTCGTACGTTGGCTGGCACAAATAGGCCGAGTAGCCTAGCTCATGTATCATAATCTTTTCTCTTCGATTCTGACAAACTCATTGTATCGCTCTTTCTTTCCTCCACTATTGCATTATAGAACTCTTTCATTCCTTTGTGATATTTGCATAGCATTGTTTTAGGAGCAGGCTTGATACCATCGGATATTGCCTTAATTCGCAGATCATATATTTTATTCTCTCTGTTTCTCAGATTCTTTTCTTCAATCTGTTACATCAACTGCTCTGACCTTTCGACTTACACAAACACCACGCAAAGGCGCGTGTAGACAGTGGCCATGGTCAAATACATCTACGCCATCTCTGCTGCAGCCTTGTTACAACTAGGCTGGCCCTCGTTGGCAGCTGCAGCTTCCATCGACTTACCTCTGAATGACCTCTTCTTAAGAGACAACTCTGCGACTTGTCCCACAAACTCTACCTCGTGCGGCAGCTCATATTCTGGAAACTTTTGCTGCTCGTCAGATACATCATGTCTTCGTTTGGATAGTGGGAGTAGTGTGCTTTGCTGTCCTACAGGCGAGGACTGCACGTTCATCGAACCGATTACTTGCAATGTGCAAGCAATGAATGCCACTGCCAATCCAACTGCTCCGATACAGTCAACTAAACTGAGCGACGACTTGCCGACGTGCGCGGACGGATGTTGCCCGTTTGGGTATACCTGTGCGAAAAATACAACATGCGTCCTCGACACGTCGACCTCGACAACTACTGCCTCCGGTTCCGTGTCGACGACCGCCACATCCGCGCCCACAACGAAACCAACAGCCACTGCCACATCCACAATTTCCATCAGCGATACCGCCCCTACAACATCGACAGCACCATCAGTAACAGGAACATCAACGTCTACCTCTGGATTCTCATCGAACTCAACACAAACTGAAACATCAACCAAATGCCCTCAATTCCCAGCCACGGCCGTTGTTGCCGGTTTCTTCCCTGGCGCAGTAGCCGGCGCCCTCGCCGCTGCAATGATAATGATGTGCCGACGACGAGGCGACAAACAATTCCGCGAAAGCACACTCCAAAAGACCCATCGCTCTTCCGGGGGTACCATAGTCGGAATCTCAGATCCCATTCCCGACGACGAGAATGGCTCCTTCCGAACGGACTTCCTCCTTCAACGAAAACTGAGCGGCCGATACCCACAGCCGGGCACGGTCTCACGCTCCAAATCAATGATGCGCAGAACCGGTACGCGAGTGAAGAGCATCTTTATCGGAAGAAACAGTACTGCCGCCACAAGTCCGCAATGGAACACTGCAACTCCGCCTATGCCTCCTATGCCCGCCATGCCGGGTGTAGGAGGAATACCAGTCACGCCACCTCATCAAACTGGTAACAGACTTGCTGTCGGTCCGCGTCAACCGAGCACGGAGAGTATCAAGGTGTATTCTCCGCCTAACATGTTGGGTATCAACAACTTGAACCAGGATCGTAACACCACGTTTAGCGAGGTGATGGAAAAGGCGGGCTTTCAGAATGCCAGGGGTGAGCCTTCATTTCGGGTGACCGAGACACCTGTTCAGGGCAATAGCCCACAGCGGAAGAAGTAGATCTTCTGCCCACTCATTGGTTTTTCCTTTTTGTCGTATCTAATACCATGTATGTTATTGCATAGCATTCGGCACCATATTAATAATACAACACCGTTAGTTTTCAGAAAAAGGTAGAACTAAACGTGCATCTAAGTTGAAGATGGAGGAGTCAACAAAGCAATGTGTATAAGTGGGTCCAGTCACGTGAAATGACATGTAGCTTTCCGAGATCTGGCCAATCAGCCTACATCTTCTCTCAACATTCAAGATCCAGCATCCTCAGTGTCAAACCCACAAACGAAACCCAATGCTTGGATAATCACCGCCGAAACAAGACGATAGAATGCTCCGATAATGGCCACAAACGCTGGAGGCATCGCCGCCTCTGCCAATCCCATCCCAGCCGCCATCACAACCGAATCAGCCATCATGGGCGCAAGCACCCCCAACAGCGCAGTGGTAAGCCATGCACTTCCACCCGAGAAACCGGAGGCAATACGGACACGCACAAGAGTTATACTTGCTTTCTGGGTGGTGATTATATTTTTCGGGCTGCCGATGTGGTGGAAAACGACTTCTGTTTATCGAGCTTCGTTACCCCTGGATGAGATGATGAGTTGGGCGGAGGGAAAGGTCAGATTCCTCCGGAAAGAAGTCGTTGATAGGTAGTAGAGCTGATACATGGTTGATGTTGTAGGCATGCAAGCCCGAGTTTCCGTTAGAAATCGTCCTGCGCACGCCGTCAGTCTCAATGGCCGAGGCTCAGAGTCTCTTGCGAACGACACAACATGCGCTGGACGATTTGAACGAATTCCCGGTGCACCACTTACGACTGAAGCTTGCGGATCATACAGAAACAAAAGAAAATAATAAACTTGATATCGATATTGAAACGGAGGACAAATCAAATGCGGCACTTGTCGTAAATCTCATTTCTTCGGAAATCGCAACTCCTACTTCACAGCTTCATTCTTATTCACCTCGGATGGATATATGGTATCCTCCTAGTCAGCTTTCGTCCGTTACTTCTACGACCTCTCCACTTATCACTTTTATTGCGAATGAAATTCAAAAACTATTCAACGAGGAGAAAGCGACTATAGCGTATATATTAGGCCAGAGCAATTCTGCGCTGACGTCCTCGTTTCCTGGCGCAGGTCACTTGGCGGAGCTCGTCAGCAAACGAGTCGGGAGATCACTCAAGTATGCCGAGACATATCACTTATCATTTTCTCTTTTCACACCAGGTTCGCAACCGTCATCATGGGAGATTGAGGATGCGATACAGGAATTTATGGTTCCATTGCTGGATGCATTCTCATCAATCAGCAATTTCTCGATTGACACCCAGGTCCAACTGTATGCTTCCTTCTCCCCGACTTCTCCCCATCCAGAGTATGATGAAGGGTCGCAACAATGGACACTCAAGGAGGAAGATCTGAGCTCCTTTATCAACGCGGCCGAATGGCCATTGAGTCCGAGTATAGGCAGTGGACCAACAATCAACTTCGTTTTATATGTCCCTGCCGCAACACAGTCGCCACTAGTCGTCAAGGAGAGTTCTGCAACTAGCTGGATTGTGCCTCAATGGGGCGGCGTTGCTATCGTTAACCCCCCTGTCATCGCTGGCGACGCGACCAACCCACCACACCTGGCCAAAGAATTCCTCAAACCCGCCCTCCTCACATTCTCGCACCAACTCCTCACCCTCCTCGGCACACCGGCAACACCATCCTCCCTCCCCCTCCGCCTGCAAACCTCAATCCGCACCCGGGCAGCCACTTTACTGCTCTCAGCATCCTCAACAATGGGCTCTCTAGCCCGCCTCACGCAATCCCTCTCCTCAATCCCCATCCCTCTAAACGTCGCCTCCTCCGTCCTCACCACCTTAATTCATTTATCATCAACATGCCAACTCCTGCGCGAAGGGAGATTCGCCGCGGCATTGGCAAGCGCCCGAATAGCCGAAAAGGAAGCCGAGAAAAGTTTCTTTGAGAAGAGTATGGTGGGACAAATGTATTTCCCGGATGAGCACAAGATTGCGGTTTATTTGCCATTACTGGGGCCTATTGGGGTGCCGTTGGTGATGGCGTTGTTGAGGGAGGTGAAGAATTTGGTGGTGGAGTTTAAGAGGAGGAGATCTAGTTGAATATCCAGGAGTTAAACGATACCATATTTTGTGTGTAACTGTATTAAATACATTCTTGAAATGAACTCCGTGAGATGCTAAGAAATGATGATTCGGGTATCTACAAACAACGCCATGCAACTGCTGTACACATCACCCGTAAGTCATATGAGGTGAAATCAATACTCCTTTTCGAAAATCTTCTGAATCGGTTTCGCCGCCTACCACCATCATTAGCCTTAAACCCTCTACAACAGAAATAGAAAGGGAGGGGGGGGAAATTACATCAATAAACCGCTCCAAATCAGCATCCAAGTTCGCCAAATCGTCCTTTCGTTTCTTGTTCTCTGCAATCAGAGCTTGTTTTCGTTTTAGTAACTCCTGTCTCGCTTGCTCTAGTTTCTCGCGCTCGTCGTGTTCGTGTTTTATGCGCGCGATCATTAGTTCGTGGTCGTCTGAGGAGGCGTGCTCGGGGAAGAGAGCGAGAAATTCTTCTTCGGGGATGAGGGGGAGGGAGAGGTATTTATGACTGCATCAATAGTCAGCGTCCACATTCGGTAGAAAGGTGAGAAAGAAGGAGGGGGACGAACTCGTAAGATTCGCAAGCAGCAATTTCACCCATTAAATGCTTCTGCTCGTAGTACAGGTTTTGTAGTTGCAGATGTAGCCGGTCGATTTGTTGACGTGCTTCGGCGGTGGCCTGTTTCGTCTCCCTGACGCGCAGGACAGCATCACGATTAAGTCCGCGCAATTGCGCGAGAAGCGAGTATAGGATCTTTTGTTGTTTTGAGATTGCGAGGATTGTTTCTTGGGACGGCGGGTTTGTGCTGCTTGCTGCAGCTGCAGTGGGATCGATTAAAGCCAAAAGCTTTTGGCATTCGTTATGTGCGTTTGCGCTGATTTGGAGGACTGGTAGGAGAGAGGGATCGGTGACGATGTCGCGGACTGTCATGGATGCGGTTTCCGCCATTTTGCTTCCGAAAGCTTTCGCTTTCCACTGAATGTGCCGACGTCCGATTGCCACGGATGACTATAAAAATTGAAGCTTATCAAAAATGATCTAATGATCTGCGCGGAAAAAGGCCGAGGTATGGTCGCGGTCAATAACAGTTGAATGTGGCAAAAGTGTTGATAGAATATTAAAGGCGGATAGGTTGAGAGAGCAGACTCGTGGAGTTGAGGTGTGCTCTCATAGGCTAAATTCAACTGACTAGGTTGAGGCCCAGTATGTATGTGCTTTGACAGTCGGACAGATTAGCATGAACGGAAAGTGCCACTGACAGCTCAGGATGGCAGAGGATGGCGAGAGTGCGAAGAGGTGGTTGGTTTGATTTGTCTATCGGTTATCGTCCGCCAAGAGTTCCGGTCGACTTCCCTCTTTCTCTTTCTCAGCTGATACCAACTTTGATGCAACAACACCTTACTATTCTTTTCTGTATGGTCTTTCGTAACGATATTCCTATTATTCCTACAGACAAGTTACAACAATGCAACGCTCTGGCAATCTCACATAGATTTTCCCTCAACGATTGGCTTCGGACCCACGGACGGACGTCTTATCGAGTTAGTTTAGCCGTCGATTATTGAGTATTTATTATTTAGTGCCAGCGATCCCTGTCACTCCGACTACCATTCGGCTTGGGGGGCAGCTTTCTCCACCAGAAAGTGTTTAATCGCTCAACAATTCCCCTCCGACGGGCAGCTATGAAAGAACGAATTTCGCCTTTCTTGAAATAATCGGACTTCTTTGCTGAGAATCAGACAGTCACAATGGCGTGCAAGGCTCCCGCCGTCACAATTGGAGCCTTTGAAGGCGCCGTCTCGACATCGACTTGCAACACTCCGAACGAAGAAACACCCCTGATCCGCTCGAGGAGGCGACATTCCTTTCAGCATGCGAGACGGTCGTCGTGCGACTACGACGCAGAAGCCGTTTTCTTACGAGTGAGTCATACAACTTTCACTGTGACAGTCATTGTGACGAGCATTGTGACTAATTGTGTAGGTGGAGGTCTTCCTCGTGGAACTAGAACGACGTCTACAATGGCTCGAAGAATACCGCAAATCTCACATGGAATCGATAGACGCTAGCATGCGAAGAGGATATGCAGCCCTAGAAGCCGTCCGAGACTCTTGTTGTGCGGCATCCGGCGAGTTGATGGGAGGCGGCAAGAAACGAGCCAAAATCCTGGTCGAAACACTTGAAGAGCGGTACAACGAAGCTCTAGCGACAAAAGAGACTTTGAGCGAAAAAGCGTATGCTGGCATGCGACTTATGGAGTCATTTTTGAGTGATATTGAGGCTAGGTCTCAATTAGTCCGTGAGGCTGGAATATCGGGCGCCTTTGATGAAGGCTGGAAAGGAGTGGAGTCGGGATTGAATCATGCTCGGGAAGCTGTGACCGAGGTTGTGGATGAGGGTATGGAAAGCGTCCGGCGAGCTAAGGAAGCATTACGCGAGAGTATAGATCGAGCTATCCTACTGGCACAGGAGCGCCGTACAATCCACTATCATGACTTGCCGCATCCGTGGAGAGTTAATCCACATATTCTCCAAGGCTATCGGTTCACGGCATCCACCAAGGAGTGCATAACGTCAGTTTTCTCTTTTTCGAACGAGTTGGTCAACATCTGGTCTCATTTAATCGGCCTGTTCATCGTCCTATCCATCGCATTTTATTTCTACCCACTCAACCCAAACTTCACCCTCAGTACAAGAGCGGACATCATGATTGCCGCCGTCTTCTTCTTCGCAGCCTGCAAGTGCCTCGTCTGCAGTACAATCTGGCACACCATGAACGGCATCGCCAATCAGAAAGTCATGGAACGATTCGCCTGCGTCGATTATACCGGCATTTCGTTCCTCGTTGCAGCATCAATCATGACAACCGAATATACCGCGTTTTACTGCGAACCAACCTCTCGCTGGATCTATATTCTTCTCACTTTCTCTCTCGGCGTCGGCGGTGTTATCCTACCATGGCATCCAACCTTCAACCGTCCCGACATGTCCTGGGCCCGCGTCGCATTTTATAGTATCATGGCCCTCACTGGATTCGCACCATTACTCCAACTCAGTTACGCACGCGGCTTCGAATGGTGTCTTTATTTCTACGCCCCCGTCATGAAAAGCATTCTCGTCTACGGCCTGGGAGCCTGCATCTACGCCTCTCAAATTCCCGAACGCTGGTTTCCGGGCTTATTCGACTACTGCGGCGCAAGCCATAATATCTGGCACATTGCCGTACTGGGTGGAATATTGTTCCACTATTTCGCGATGCAGGAGTTGTTTGCAGATGCATTTTTGAGGGCGGAGGGGGAGTGTCCTAATTTGAGTGCTTAGCACCGTCTCTCCCCTTTTTATAAGCATAACTATAGAATTTTTTTTTTTTTTTTTCGATTTTAGGGCTTTGGCGTATATATACATTTACATGCATATTATTCATTTGTTTTCTTTTTTTATATTGATGTGTTGCGGTCTTGCGGCTCACGAAAAGGGACCTCAGGTTTGAGGTTATGTTGTTTCTTTGCATTTATTATGGGTAATTAACTGGAGAAGTGATAGACGTACATACAAGTGAAATTAATGGAGATGTTGCAATGCAAAACATACCTAACATAAATACTTTTTTTGGCTAGTATCTTGACTAGGATGGAGTAGAGTAGATACATAAGATACATAAGGCAGTCATGTAGGAGTTGAATTGTCTTGTCTTGTATATAAGCTATGCTATGTACACCTAACTAGCAATTATTTTGATCTTTATCCCCGATATCCAGGCGCGGTGTATAATAAGTACATCTCATTTGATGTCGTATTACTACTACCGCTGTCGATACTGCCGTTACTCCGTGCGCTGCCAATGTTGGTGGCTGCAACAGCGGTGGACGTTGGCGGGTTGATACCATCATCCATCTGCAGGACATCACTCGCTACCCCATTCCCATTCGCATTCCCAATCCCATTCACATTCGGATTCACATTTACAGGTAAATTCAAAGCATCAGGGGTATTCCAATATGCTTCCTCCCATATCGTGGGATTGTTGTCTGCCATTTGGCCGTCCCAGGCATGCTACACCAACACATCTGCAATAAGCATATATCATTCGGATTTGGGAGGGGGGGGATGGAGGGAGGGAAGGGAGGGACGTACCCAGTCCAGATTCTGTGGAGTGTCGAGCATGGTCTCTATCACGTCTAGACCTGGTAGGGAGGATTGTAATTGCAGGTCGGGGTATGATTGGGGGAAGATGTCGATGTTTGCTGCTGCTGCTGCTGGGATGGGCGGTTGTTGGATTGCGGAGGAGGTGGTGGTGGGTTGGTTGGAGCTGTTGGATATAGGTGGTGTGGGGAGTGTGGTTGATGTATTGTTGGAGGGGATGTAGTTTGTCATGTATACATCTAATCCTGAAATTAGATGGGATATGAGCTTATTTTGAAATGGGGACGTACCTTGATCAACGCCTCTGAATCCACGGTTCGACGCGCTTTCTCCGGCCAGGATATCATCCGGCGACCTCCCTGTCGGGATTGAAACATTCGCTCGTGTATTGTTACCAGGACTCTGACCACTCCTCTTCCTCGCCTCGTCATCAAGTTCGGCCTTTTTCAGCATGACCGTCACCGCAGCAAAGGCCTTCCGCGCTTCGAGCGAATGTTTCAGCTTCTCCTTCCAGACTTCCCGAGACTTTTGCAGGGAGTCAATCAATTTATTCCTTTCGTTAATACTTTCAGCAGGAGAAATGACGCCCTGTTGCTGCTGCGCATCAGCCGTATTGACGAGATCATTATTCTTGAACAACTCAAGACAAATCACCATCGCAGCAAGCACAAAATCATTATTCTGTAACGATCTGAAAAACCAATTATTCTTCTCAAGTCGTCCACCGACTTCCGACTCCTTGTACAGATCGTACTGATGACGAAGGATCTCCTTTGCGGCACTGACACATACAGAGCGCGAGTAGCTTAGCCGGGGGTTGTAGCGAGCCTCGACGAGGAACTTTCTGTGCAACACAATGCGGGCCTTTTGGTACAGTATATCAAGGGTATACCGTTTCATGATCAGGGCTGCATTATCGGCAAAGGACTGATTCATGGGACGCATGCGAAGAGCCGGCGCCATCAATTCATGTGCTTCTTCGAGTCCGCGGTCTAATTCCAGTACTTTCTCGTACGTCGACGGTTGGCGGTTATATGCCAAATCGCAGATTCGGCCAAACATCCTCATAACACGATTCTTAGACCTCAGATAGGTGATGGGCGTTAGAACGGTATCGGGTAATGGAGGCGGCAGTTCGATGGAATTCTCGTCGATATCTTCATCGCGAATATTTCGCGGGATTTCGGTGTCGCTTTGCCAGCTTTGGGCTTGTTTGGGGATGCCCGCCTGAAAGGATGTCAACGTATCGAGTTGTGAGAGAATGGCCCAGGTGCGTCGACGCATCTCTCCTTCTAATGTGGATAGAGTATCGTAGTGTTTGGCGTCTCGGTGGTAGCCCATTCGCATGGCAAGTTTGATGGCAATACCAAGAATAATTGAGACGCTCATGGCTGAGTTGCCTCTTTTGGTATACTCGATTGTGGCATAGACTAGTAACGCTTCGACCTTGTATTTCCCAACTGTGGTGTAATTTGAGTTGATTAAGCAGTAGCAGCAGTTTCTTTGGAAGCGGTTGATTTCATCTGTTGGGTCGCCTAATGGAGAAGGCAGTGTTTCCATACTGCGCCGGAACATGCCTACAGCCATGGTCATGCAACCATATAGGAAAGCAAGCCACGGCAGCGACACTTGCGAAGGATCATTCCAGAATTGAGTATACTATTTTTGTCAGCTGGTTGTATACGAGTATCATGAACAGAGACAAACCTCTCTATGGAAGGACGGAAAGTGAATCATAGCTATAGCAAGTTAGTGTCTCTCTCCAACCAGTTCAATACCGAACTACTTACCAAGCGTGGGATCATCCGAGTTCAGAAACTTAGCAATCAGTCTATCCACTACTTCTCGTGCAGGCAAATCTGCAAGTAACTCCTGCTTTGACTGTACTCGACCTCCATAGAACAGCAGCGTTGGACGATTCGCATCCTGCTCAACTTCGACGATTTCATCCTCGGAGTCATCTCCAAGGAATCCGTCATCGTCAAAATCTTGATTGTCATCTTGTACATATTTCTTGACTTCTTTGAGCTGTTGACGTTTAATGATTAGCCTCTTCTCGAGAACTGGGGGATAGACATACATCATCAAGAATAGCCTGCCAATTCGACGCATCCACATACGTAGTGCCATTATTCAACAACTTCCCTGGATCAACCTCCACGGACGTACTCTGCTCCACCGCAGCACTCTTTTCTGGCGACGGCTCTGCCGAGTTGTTCACGGCATTACTTGGAGAAGTCGAAGGAGCACTGCCCCTCGCAGCACCACCACTGTGATTACTATCACCGCTACCGCCACTACCACTACCGCTTTCATCCTCCTGCTTCTTTTGCTGCGCAAATGACAGGATCAGGTTCTCCAGATGCTGGATCCGGTTCTGGATATGTGACGGGTTTGTGCCCGCGGCGTGATTTACGCGTCCACGAGGGCCATGGCCCACATATGTGCAGGATGCTGCATCGCCGCGCCGTGTGCAACGGTCGCAGGGATGGGTGCGGTCACATTTTAGTCTATATCTGATTAGCACTGTCTACACTCTTGATGTATCATTTTGGGACTACGTGAGAAAAGTGTATGCATGAATAACCTTACTTGCGATATCGGCAGGCAGTACATGAAAACTGAACTCTGCTACGTTTCGTCTTGGTCTGCCCATTGTTGGAGGCAGCAGCATCACCACCAACATCCATGTCGTTGTTGTCGGCCATAACGTCGGACATCGAAAGGACACCAAGAAAGTGGATACAACACACCGACCGGATGCAGAGACTTTGCCAGCTCGGTATAGGACTGTTGGATGAGTGCTAGTGCACAGATAGATCAGTATATTTAGTAAGTCAAGTGGTTAATTAGCATAATTAGGTAGAAGCGAGAGATGGGTCAGCGGAGATCAAAGTCGGCTTTACTCGCGAAATCCGATGTGGGGTTGATGCCTGGATGCCTGAGGCTCCCAAGACATCAATTCGCTGTATTATTTAACATTCTTTAATGTGCTTGAAACCTGTCCAATGCGAGTGAGATATAGGATATAGAGCCACCAACAACATGACTGATTTCGGGTTTTTGTTGGCTACGCATTTTGCCCTGAATCGACAATTTCATGAAAAATATTGCCTTCAGCTTCTTCCGGGATTTCAAGACCATTATCTCTCGCGATAGCCAGGAACTTCTCGTATTGATCAGATTTCAGAGCCTCACTAAGCTCAAAGGCTGTGAACCGATCCTTATCCATGTTCACCACATGCAACAACGGGAAACGCCTTGCCGTGATAGATGGATTGGCGCCGTGGCGAACTAAAACTTCAACCTTCGCCAACGACTCTTGCGGCATATGCAGGGCCTCGAAAACAATTGCGTAGTGCAGCGGAGTCCAACCGGAGTCATCCTGACGGTTGACATAATGCGACGGGCAAGATTTGCACAGATATTCAATCACCCCCGGCTCATGAGCAAGTTCGGCGCCAAAATGCAAAAGTGAACGTCCATCTGTGGAGATCTTGGAGAAGTCTACGCCTCTTGCCTCCAGAAATTTCAGGCACTCTAAACTCGTTCCTGGAGATCGCAAGGCGCTGGTGAAAGCTGACCATGCACCAACCTTTTCCGCGCCAAAGTCAACATAGCACTGATCCTGGAGAAAGTGAAAGAATTCTAGGATGCGGTTCTCCCCTTGCTGCCAAAAGATATTTAAAGTAGTGAGTGAGTGTCCATGAACGACGTCGTGGACTGAAGCATCATGTTCAGCGAGCAAGCGAATGATATCAATCCAGATGGCATTCATAGGCGGCAATTGGGGGAATGGTTTGTTCTTCCTTGGGTTCATCCCAAGTGCAAAGAATATTGGTGTACTAAATCTCTGTCAGCAACAGATTTCCGAATTAGTGGAATTTCTCACTGACATTCCATCATCATCCCCAAGGTTCGGATTGGCTCCTGCATCCAGCAGGACTTTGATTGCGTCGATATTCTCACTTTCAATACTCAACTTGGGAAAGAATTAGCATTTGTTATTATATTGGTGGGCACCCATGCATATGCATACCATCAAAGGCGTCTGGCCGGTGCAACTCAATCGGTCCCCAACTGACCCTGATTTATCTGCAAGATGTTGCCGAATTCGGTCTATATCCCCTTGTCGGCAAGCGACCATAAACGGCGATTCCGCCGATACTCGATTCTGCATTCTGATAAAACTCGGTATTCGAATCTGTAGCTGAAAGTCGATACTCTTTGACCAAAGCCATGTGGGAAATCGGTAGCCGAGATAGATATCGGCATCTAGTAGACACTGAGAGTAGGATCTAGATTTGAATGTTCCATAAAATCCAAGTCGTCGCAGCCACGGCCATGAATACACCATGTACTGGCTTCTCGACATTGCAACAGCAACTGGACGCTGGTCTGATTTTGCTTTTTTATTCCCACTTTGCAAAGCAGCGGACTGGTATTTTAGAGCAAGAAGGTTCGTTTTCCTACAAGTATGCAATCAGTTTCAATTTCCATATTCTTCGAAATGACCCTTCAAAGAGAAAAACACTCACATTGTCAAAAGTTGCATGACCATATGCAAAATATGGTCAGAATCATACAAGTCTTGTAAGAGTTTGTTCAGAGCAGGTTCGTCCCTTAGGACCCAGGCTACTCGTTTCATTTTTTTCTTGATGTTGCCGCTTGCAACCACCTGGCATTTCGACTTCGCCTTGTTGAGGGAATATTGCACTCGTTTTATAGTTTGTAATAGTAGTTCTTTGGTCTCGGTAGGTAGGAGATCGTCATCATCACACTCGGTCGTATAAGACTGCACCTGCCCTATGATTTGTTTAAGGATGTGAAGCTTCTCTTCGATTTGTCCCAATACTCTTGGAGCCTCGGTGAAGCTATTGTAAAAGCTGACGGTGTGTGTCGTTACCTGTGCCAAGTAGACAAGAACTTGAGTGGCCGATGCAACCCCACCAGTGACTGCAATTACCTCAGCCATGTTAGATACTTGGTGATAACGAATGCAATTCACAGCCGATCAAGAATAGAAAGTATAAAAGCTCTAAGATTTAACTAAAGTAAAAAGATACTCATAACGCCAAAAAGAGAAGCTTGGGTGTGGCAGTGCACATTACTTTTTCGAGGTGTCCTTCAGTTATGCCTCGCAATCACTTGCAGGATACGTATTGAGCCTCTGATTCGCCTAGATGGCGACACGTCAATTTACCAGGGTTAAGGTTATTTCCAGCTGAAATGATGATGCTCAATATGTATCTAAAATTCAATTCGAAGATCCATTTTTTAAGTAGCGATTATCGCCGTCAACAACAGAGATGAGTTTAAGAAAAAAATCATGAAGCTACGCTTGTGGAAAAGCCGTAGACCAAACCTGCTGGGGTCTTACGGAGAGGGAGTATGGTATTGCGTAAGTAAAGAGGAGGTCGGTTTGTCATAAATCACAAAGACATGGTTTTACTGACAATACTTTTAGTGCCAGTGTAATAATGGACCGTGGTTGATCGCCCTGTATGTGCGCTGCATGAACTGCAACCACATTCGATGCTCATTTTGTCGTTATGACCGTAAGACCTGGATCGAAATCTAACATAAGCAATCCTCTAACTATCTCTACCCAGGTCTCCCCCGCGCGCCTCGGACCTACCTCTTGAGGGCTATCATTTCCCAGGATCCATGTCTGATACCATCCGTTGAAGACCGCTGCTTCTGTTCTAGCTCCTGTTTGTGACTTTAAAAAGACAACTTGTACATGTTTCATGATGTACTTGCAAGTTCTATCTAAAAGTACTGATAAAAGTGTCCAATGTATTTGCATTCTTTGCAGCTTCCTTTATTATGGCGTGTAGTATTATCCATGAAGCTAGACAGTACGATCGTTGTAAAGGTGGCAGTATGGTCAAAACGTATGATGATGACAAAAATGTATTCCTGATAAAGTATAAAATATACGTCCTCGAGGCTCCTTTTCCCATGCATTGTACCCCGCGACTAGGATATTGGGATTTGATTCGCCTACATGGTGACACGTCAGTCTATCAGGGATAGGGGTGTGCTCAGCGACCCCCCTTTTCAATGAATAGTTATTTATTCTACCTGATGAAGCCGCCTTTTGTTCTCAATTCAAGTTGCTGTTACAAACTGAAATGATATTTTGAAAACATCCATCATGCTCCCACTTGTGTGGAACGTCAGTCCATCAACTCGGCCAACTCCTTCTCACGGAGAAATATGGTATTGTGTAAGCAAACCACTATTCCAAACTTGCGGTTATAATTAGTGGGGTTTACTGAAAGGATATCTGGTGCCAATGTAATGCTGGACCCTGTTTGACCTCTGCGGCTACGCAATGCGAAACTTGCAACCATCGATGTGGGTATTGTTATACTGGTGGTAAGATGAACTATTTTTTTCAACAGCCAGGCGGCAGCAGCTCTCTAACGGCCAGGGCTATCTAGGTAACTAGCTGTGACTTGCTTCAGCGCCTTCGGTACAGGTGGACGTTTTCATTTATCGTCTCCGAGCTATCAAGCCTGGCGATGTCGAGATAAGTAGTGTGTCTGATACAGTCTATTGAAAGCTGTTTGAATTGAAACTTTTTCCGTGTCATGATTAACACTTAATTTCCAACTTAAATTATATCAAAGAGAGAGAGAGAGAGAGAGACCGCCAATATATCTCCACGCTGTCAATGCTGAGGCTTGCAGTATCGCCCATGGACCTGTCTAGTACTATCAGGCTACAGAGAATATACAGAAAGTACCATCAGTACAGGAACAAGAATCCTTTGGTTACTGATTATTGGCTTCCTAATGTGGCAATGAGCGTTGTTTCACACATCCCCATTTACGCCCAAGTGGAAGCGCCAGACAACGGGGACAAAATCCTATAAACAACCAACCACGGTGAATCGCCCAAGTAGGCAGGCAACCAGAAATGAAGGTTTGTGTAAAAACAAGGCCAGCCTTTTGTCCGCATTACTTGTAGTAATGGATGTATAGGACTGACCGTTAAATATATGGAGAATCGATTGATGGCTGGGGTTGGTAGTTGCAAGACCTGAGAAGAACGGCATAAACATTGAAGTATTTAAGTATTACAAATTCCATTCACCTGTTGAGCTTTTGAACATCTCAATGTCAGGATCCAATTCAATCCAGGCAGAGTAGTCAAGATGACCGCCGAATCCCTTGTTTCTATCCACATCGCCACAAACTCAACTAGTGTTAGGGTATCCCTACGACATGCCTGCCAGCCAGATTCGCTATTCCGCATTAACGAAAGCGTATATTGCTAATCTTACCCCTGTTGTTCCCAATCTGAAAACCTGAATTGGTTCCCTGAAAGACAACGCTGTTGTTGTATGTTGTCGTAGATTCGATGACCTTCGTGACCGTCTTACTAAGCATATCGTCTTGACCATCAGCTGCATCTTTCAGTAGTGAGAGCGTATTCTCGTTTTTGCTTATCTCCGAAACCTCCTCGTCGCAGAGCTTTTTCTGGGTCTCTTGGACGGCTGGGAAGAGATTGACCAAATCAGTGACCGAGTCACTTATATCCTCGATCAGCCGCGTGAAATTCTTTTCCTCGTAGAGGATCAGTTCAGTCTGCTCTTCGGTCTCTTCCTGTACCTCGCCTTGTCTTGCTTTGACTATTGTATCCATTTTCTGATGAAGTGATTGGGCAGCTTCATCCAAATCCTTCGTTGGATCCAGCACGCCGAGAGAAGAAGGATTACGCTTCTTAAGCCGATTTGAAGTCCTCTCAGCATCATCGAAGCTCTCCATGATCCTACCCAGAAGCTCTTTGACCATTGGAAGATCTTCATCGGAAATCTTCACATTGTCGAGAGATTGTACATTTTCCAGGTCTTTCAGCCCGACAGCCTGACTCCAACGTGTCAGTCGCAGCCGGACCACACCCAGCTTCAGTATGCTGTCCTGAAAGCTTTTACCGTAGTTCTGGCCCATTTGAATGGATCCGAAATACCCGACGATACTGTTGAGTGTTCGGGACTGTTGAGTTATTTCTTGCAACGTCTTTTGTTGCATGTCTGCCATAGCGTCCTGATTTGATGCAATGCCCCGATTCTGTTCAATGATTGCCTCCGTATTGGATTCAATAGTCCGTGTCCGCTCATCGATGAGATTTGCATTTTCGACAAGGAAGGCGACATTCCCGCTCATACTCTGAACAACCTCGTCTAGGATCTGGACAGTTTTCAGAGTAGTCAGGCCGACGGCCTGACTCAGCTCATTAATGGCCTCCTCCAGAACCTTGGTAGCTCCAGTCAGCTCCCCGTCTTGCCCGTTCATCAAGTTATCAAACCACTTCTCTATCAAACTATTAGCCATGCTCGTGTAAAAGCCGACTTAAAGAAGCATATCCATTTGCAGGCTTACTCATTCGTTTCTCTGCACTGTACTTTTGTGCAATTGCACAAATCTTCAAGATGCTTGAGAATACGCGTGATACGCAGCGCTGAAACTGTGGTAGATCCGGCATTTTCTTGTCAATGATAGTCATCCTGTCTAAGAATCGGTGCGTGAATTCGAAAAACCCCATGATTTTGTCGTAGTCGGCCGAAACATCAGCGAAAGACTAAATGCATCAATATCTTTCTTTCTTTTTTATTTTTTCATCAGCTTTCCGTACCTGCATGACCTGCCCAAAGGCCGAGAATATCAGACTTGCCGGCATGGCAGGGGGAAAAGCCTAGCAAAGTTTTAGTGCTAACTATTTGATATTGCTGGATCTTTGAAGACTTACGGAAGCTGCGTTTCCAACAGTCTGTACTGTGTTGACGATGGTTTGGATCAACCACATGTTATTCTTGAATGCCGTCCGCACTTTGGCGACTTTACTCTTGTCATCACGAAAGCTTTTGAATTTATTCGAAAGGTTTTCGGTGCCTCCTATGACTTCCTCCATGCTCCCAAACTGGCCTAGTCGAAGAGATTTTCCTGTTGTTTTCTCGTAGTCTTGTACCGCTGCCTGCCATAACTGGGCTAGATCTGATACCGGTTCAGTAGTCATGGTTTCGTACAACAAGTATGTCGATTTGTCGTAGAGCTTTTAGGAGCAAGTGGATAGGACGAATAACGGCATCAATTTGGGGAATTTGATCGGGAAAAAAAAAGTGGTTTGGATGTATCGATTCCCTCACACTTTGCCTACTGGTCAAAGAAGCCCCTATAAGCTTGTAAATATTTCTTCCTTCCTTTCCGCTGTTCTGTTCATCAGTCCGGATCTCATATTTTTCTTTTTTTTGTTTTTCCGACTTGCATCTTTGCTCGCTAAGATAACCGGTGGCGTAGCTGAAAGAGTCGCAATGTCCTCCGTGTGCGGCATGTAGCTTAACCCCCGGTTCTGTCAGGCTGTGTTACAGGTGCCGTCGAAAAAAAGTCCAATAAGAAACCCGCACGTACATTCAAGAAATGCATGTGAGAATCCGACTCCTCCGAGTAGCTTCCTGATCTGCACGTTCGTCAATGCATGTTCTTCACACGGTAGGGTCCTTTGGGCATGCAAGTCGCCAAAATACTGTATGTTCGTATTGTTCTGTCCCGCTGACATTGTTCGAGGCTTTTTGCTCGATGATGGCTGGCTGTGAGATGCACGTCTATCATTACCCTCTTTGTAGCTCGTACATCTGCCGTTAACATACGGCTGGCGAACTCATGATCACCTTCATTAAGACACCTGCATGTAGGGTCTCTCGAGTCTGAACATAAGGCAGCTCAAAGGCTCATTTGCTGAAAGTAGGTCAATGCTTTCCCGCAGCAGGAATTATGCTCTAATCAAGGGTACGCCAATTACGTATTACTGTAAAGGTACCGTACCGATTCAAGCTGAGAAAATATTTGGACATATCAAGCATCTGGAGCCTAGAAGGAGAGGGCTAACAATAGTTGCAGTTATTTGAAAAATAACAGAAACAATGACAATGACACAAGAACTTAAACCTAAATAACGTACGCCCCATACCACTCCTATCTACCTGGCACCGAAAGTGAATCCAGTCTGATTACCCGTATTCTGTCCAAGTTGGTAACCGTAGTTGGTAGATCCAGAAAAAGAGGCATTCGAGATATTGTTCGTTGTTCCTTTCTCCTCAGGCTCAGGAAGATCTTCCACCCAGTCCACGAGGACCCTGGATAGATTCTTAAAATCCTTGTCCTTCTCGCTCTCAAACCGGCTTATCTGGTGGTGGTTCCCTTTGAGCATGGTAGGATCGGGAGAATCACCGGGTAACTTTGCCACGAGTTCGTCCACAACTTCAATCTCCCCCTGATCATTGGTATTAACAGGGGAGCCAGCATAGAAGCTCTCGACCTTGACGGGATTGGATTGGATGAATTCAGCAAATGCTTGCGGGATTGCCAAAACATGCTTCGATAGGGTCTGCAGGTCGGAATCGGTCGGGACATCTTCGTGAGCCAACTGGAAATACTTCTTCGCCTCCGACAATGTTCCAGGCTGGTAGTGCGGTGTTCCGAGCAACAAAACACCCGCAGCACTGTTAACAATCTGTCTCTTCTTCTCGTGTTTGCTTGCTCTCATAAGGGTCTATGCCTCTACAGTTAGCTCGTTTCCCCTCGACATCCAACAATTAAATGTCTGGTCAAGTAAAATCGTACATTTTCAACAACCAACCCCCCAAGACAGTGTGCGATAAAAATCAAGGGTCTCTCCGCCTTTGTTTTGAGTAACCCAAAAAGTCAGCATGTCAAGAAAACCATTGATTGGGGTATTTGGTTCATGGTTAACCTTTTCTCCACGTCGCTCATCCATCAGCGAATTCAACAGGTCATCTGAGTTACTAGAGATCAAGTCACGCTTGTTCCAGAATGCGTCCAGGGTCGGATCTTCGTCATATTCAAAGGTCAAGATGCGTGCCTTTGAAATCTGTGAAGCGAGGAGTTTGTCCGGCCAGAAGGTAGAATTTTCAGCGGAAGTCCAGTCTTTTTGGTCTACCTTCAAACCGGGGACTAAGACAATACTGTATGTTTCTCAGTTGTCAGCCAATGCCAGGTTTATACATAATACGTGGCTATCGTACTCTACTCTAGCGTCTGAGGGGTCCTTGATGGTATTGATAGACATCTTGAAGAACCTGGAAATTTGTGGGATGTGATGTTAAACAAGAATGAATGTACACCGTTTGGAGTATTATTTGAGGAAACGGAACATTGAAGAGGAAAAGAGATAAAGAAAATAGAATGGAATCTTAGAGGATGAACACTCTGTATCGTCCTTTCTGTGATACTCCGGCTACTGATTTATACAGCATCCACGTCCGGTCCAGTGATGGTCACACAGATACACCCTTCAAATACCTATGTATAACGATTTTGGTATTTCAACGAGGATGCCCGTCATAGCCTATAAATGCTGGACACGGTCAAAACTTGGTGAATTATTGGTTCCCCAGCACAAGACGTACATACCCATGCAGCTACGCTAGGCTATATTTGCCAAGGTTTTCCGAGCGTGGAGAGTCTGGAGACTCATTTTTTATGAAGCAGATCCACACTAATGCAGATTACCGGGGTTCGTCTTAATCAGAGTCTATTAAAATGCATCCACGGGAACTCCGGACAGGGAAGATGAAGCCGTGTTTACAACGGACTGGGAGAGGCCAGCAAAGTATCCACGAATCTATGTTACATAGGATCAAATCAAAATAATCTTTCAGACAGCCATCTTTTCAAAGAACCGGGGGGCCCGTATCGTGCTTGACTGGGTGAGTGGCATATGATCCTCGTATGAGGCGTTGTTTTCGCAAGCTGAACTCGTGGAGGTAATTCATAGGAGAGGCCTCCTGCGCGTCGTGGGTTTCGGAGGGCAGCTGAACTGAGTTATACGGCCTGAATTATAATAATGTCCTCCACTAGCTCCTGGTAGCCTCTGATAATTATGAAGAATTCGGTCAAGGTCAAAGTTGCGACAGTGTCCTGTTCACTCATTCTGTCACCATACAAGGCAAGAACATTGTTGGATTTACCACACTGCACCAAACAGACGTCGGGTTCAGAGAAACCCTACAGCTCATCCAACAAATATCTACTGTTTTGAAACGCCATTTACTATAATGAAACGGCTAGGGTTAAAGGCAGATGTCAGTAAGAAGAGATCCAAATATTAGACAATGAAAACACAACCATGACGGTTCGCTGATCCTCCAGTAGAAGCCGGCGATGGCGCCGACTGCAGACTTCTCCCAATCCGAGAATAAAGGACTCCAGATGGGCCAGAACTATGGCAATCTAGAGGCTTCATTCTACAGTGATTCCATTTCAGGGATCAACATTGCCGCAGGAGCCTCCGTATACATGGGTATGCAGAACTAACGACCTCAGAAGATTGACCGCATAAAGGCCGCTAACAAACTTCAATAAAATCATTAGGTGAGAAGAAGAGTGTTGAAGATAAGCTACTCAACCTCCTTATTCCAGGCGATGGCAAGGATAGATGCGATATCGGCCGGCCCGAGCCCGGAACGTGTGAATGGGTCTTTGAGCACGAAGCATTTCGCAACTGGATTGCGGCGAATGATACTCCGACATACACGCCGCTGTATATCCAGGGGACGCCGGGAAGCGGTAAAAGCGTCTTGCTGAAGTTTCTCGCCAAAGAGCTTGAGAAACGTACGCGCGTGGGGACACCATCTGCATCATCTCCTGTCGAGGAAACGCTGTCCGTGGAGCTGGGTATACCGGGGAAAACTATTGTGGCTGCATGTTTCTGCGATGATAAGAATGAAATGCGGCGCAAGCCGACCTGGGTTTTGAGGACTCTTCTCTACAAGATGTTCCAACAGAATCGGAGTCTGACGAAGTATGCACTGAAACATTTACAAAACGCCGAGGATCTTGACAGTCCGGATGCCGATCCAGATGAATTCCATTCTCTCGAGGTTTTGCAGAAGATCCTGGACGACGTAGTCTTAGATCCGGAGCTAGAAGTACTCTACTTCATCATCGATGGCTTAGATCAATGTGGGCCACATCTACCTTCAGTTGTTCATTTTATCAGGGACATTTCCACTAAAGTCAACAAAGAAGCCACGTCGCGAGGAGCAAATTTTAGCCTGCGCTGCATCATCTCTGATCGTGGCAGTAAGATTGTCCACGACATGATACTTCCCCAGTACATCATCGACATGCCAAGGGACAACAAGCATGATACTGACAAGGTCACGGAAAAGAAAATCAAGAGTATCCAAGAGTATCGTGAATTCTCGGATGATGTTCTTAAGTCCACCACAGAATTACTGAAAGAAAACTGTAAAGGCATGTTCATGTGGCTTTCACTAGTTTTGGAGGACTTAAGCACTTGGGACGGTTCCTGGACCGAAGATAGAGTCAAAGAGAGACTACATAGCATCCCTTCGGACGTGGCGGCGTATTACAGAGTAATGCTAGAACGGCAGCAGCGAGATTCTGCCGGCATCCTGCGCACATTGTTGACTTGGGTTTACTTCGCGTCTCGGCCTCTAACGCTGCAAGAATTGAGTGTGGTGTTGACTATGCAAGAGAAGAAGCCATATAGTGGTGGGGTGAGCACTGACCAAAATATTGACTCTTTACGGCGTAGCATCGTGAACAATTGGAGTGCACTATTCCTAGTTGACGGCGACACAGTTCACTTGAGTCACCAGTCGGTTAAAGACTTCTTGTCGGAGGTCTTCAGCGACGACGGGGAGACGCAATACCGAGGATATGGAATGTCCAAGTCAGATGCACATCGACAAATAGCGGCTGCTTGTTTGGCGTATCTCCAGATTGGTGACGTTTACAAACGTGAAGTGCCTAAGCCTCCTGTCAAAAGCGACGGTATGATAGATGAGATGCAGCTTACGACGGTAAAAGAGCAATACCTCGAAGGGTTTCCCCTGTTGCAGTACGCTGTCAAATATTTGGGTCACCACCTTCGAGAGAGTCGAATCCAAGAAGAAACGGACATCCAAGGCATGAAAGAATTCTTCAGCGCTGACTCGGCAGCGTTATTGAGCTGGGTTCGCTCATACGACCTCTTGGACCGATGGACAAGTGGGAAATGTGAGTCTGCTGCTAAGTCTTGCAATTTGCATCTTGAGATTTTACATGCTGACATGCTCTTCACTCAATTATAAGATTCTGGGTTCTCCAGCAGCACTAGTTTACTTTTTGTGGCAGCACGGCTCAATCTTCCTTGGCTAGCCAACCGGGCCACAACGTGGAAATCTATCGGATCTCTTCCTGTTGATGTGCGTACTCCGGATATGTCTGGCTGGAGCGCTATACACATCGCTGCGGACTCGGGGGCGACGGAAATGGTAGCGTGGCTCGTGGCGAATAATGCGTACGTGCATGCCGAAACAATGGGATATCCACATCCAGGCCGTACAGCCCTACATTTTGCTGCTTCTAAACGATCCGACTCTGGGCCTCGGATGGTGCAAATCCTGCTTGATGGGGGTGCAAAAGCGACAGCTAAAACGAGATCGGGTGGAAATACACCTCTTCACTATGCCGTCGACGGCCGCTCCGTTGCAACTATACAGGCCTTACTGGAGGCTGGTGCCAATCCAAATGCCACAAACAGCTCCGGCGTTACCCCACTTCACAAAGCAGTTGCTATACCTGGACTGGAGGAGGTCGTGGAGGCACTGCTTAAAGGCGGTGCAGACCCGAATAAGAAGACCAGCTTTGGCGCCGTGGCAGGTTTGAAGGCGTCTCGAAGTATGTGGCAAAATCGTTCTTATGAGGCCAATGTCTCGCAGAACGCGCTACATATCGCAGTGAAAGTGAAGGACGCCGAACGAACCGTCGAGATTCTCCTCAACCAAGGCGGAGCGGATCCCAACTGTCCAGATAGTGCCGGACGGACTGCGCTCCACGTTGCAGTGGCAAGAACAGATGCCGAGGCCATCACAGAGCTCCTGCTCGATTCTAAAGCCAACGTGAATGCGCAGGATACGGATGGCAAGACGCCTTTGCTTGCATTTTTGACGGCGGCATCTCTTCAAGCAAAGAATCAGCCCCCGTTGATGCCGCCAGAACTTGACGGGCAGGCATCGCGGGTTCGAGTTCTTGATATTCTGTTATCGGCAGGAGCAGATCCGTCCATCGAGGCGAAGGACAAAAAGTCCCCAATCAGCCATGCAACAGAAGAACAACTAGAGTGGGCTATCGATAAATTGGGAACGCCTCGAGAGAATGAAAATAGCAAAAATCTGTCCACACAGGAGTCAGAACCTGCCCAGGACCAAGGGGGTAGGATGGGATTTCTGGACACTCAATCTCTTAAGAAAAGCATGGGTAATTCTTATAGCTTGGTTAATCGATTCACTAAATAACTAGTTAATAACTTAGTTATTTAGTATTATGGTCAATTGAGAGATCTTTATTTTCTGATTCCAAGAATATATACAAAACATTGAAACGCCAGACATAGGGCAACGGAAACAAAACCCTAACAACCACCGAAACCAATATCGAAACCGCCAAATAGGCAAGATAGACGATTACCAAAAAACATTTCTTTTCTTGGAAATAAGGCAAGAATCCCTCTTCTATTCTGTATCTATAAGAAGTACATGAGCCCTTGGTATACGAAGGACCGATCTGCATATGGCTTGACGGTCTCGTAGGTAACATACCCCTGGGTGGGCAAATATATACAAACACCTCTGGGTCATCAATTGATCCATGGATGTCATGCGCAACTAGATTGAACTTTGCACCATCTACAAATATCACAGGGGAAATCTCCCTTAACCATTTGATACTATCACTGTTTTGAGGACCTGTTGAAATTGTGGTGAGCTGTATACCTCGGTACTGATCGTTCAGTTATATAGATCTAGGCAATAACCGTGACTTGTCGGAGGACTCTGGGAGCGAACCAAGTAGGTTCAAGAGAGATGTCTGATAATAATACGACCAGTTGAGTATAGTTTTCGAACTTGAGGATCAACTAGTCGAATCACGAGAAGGACCTGGGTGGAAAGGGAGTGTCCTTTCTGTCTTTTTGTGTGATATAGTGCTCGCAATTTCTACAAGCCAATTCCGCCACATCAATGTCTCTACATGACTTCCTAGATTCAGTGCTAACTACAGCTTGTATCACCTAGGTACTATCAGGTAGTAAGAGACACTGCGAATAAACAACGTATAAAAAATATCTCGTTTTGAGTCTCGACAATCAGATTCCTGAAGTGGCAAAAGTAAGACGATACAAACCGCCGGATGTAGGGCAACGGCAACCAAACCCTAGTTATATCTAAACTACCAACGGTAAGCCGTTGATAGAACCATTAGTTTACATTACATACAAAACTCGATTTTCGTGGAAACAAAGTTAAACTTCCCGACTTGTGGCTAGATGCAGGTCTGAGTGTTGTATGTATGGCTATGACCCCTGAACGGTGCTATGGATATTGGGGGAGTGATCCATGGATACCCAGAGGAGGTCTGGGAGCTTGCATGTTGCCTGATCTTATAACTGCAGGGTGCACATGCTGTGGATTTTCGCCTGAATGATGACGATAAGACTGTTACAACCGAGTAGGAAAAAAAAATTCCGTTGATCCGGGAGAATCAAGTTAATTGAGTAAAATGACAAAAAAAAAGCTCTAGTGTACGACGGAATATATATGATGAGGCTATTGAATTTAAAAATCATACCCGTGTTTCATTATATGTAATAATAATACTTTCTAAAGACATTAGTATGGACAGTCATTAGATCAGGAGGAAAAAAAATGTAATAAATGATAGTAAACAGCGAGATTATGGATTTCGTCGATCAAACTGATCGCCCGAAATGACCGAGATCTCAACAAATTTCGTGATCCCCTGTTCCTCATGCGTCGGCGAATCCCGTCGTCCGCTAACAGTCGTAGTCGTATTGACATGGCCGTTACTGGGATCCAGGATACGCTCAACGCTACCCGTGTCATCGATTGTGCCGTTCTTGTTCGTGAAACGACTACGGTTACGACGGGACTGTACGGTATCGTCGTGTCCCGTACGTCGTTGCCCCGATTGGGGTCCCGTGAGCTCGTAGGAGCGCGAGTAGCCGCGGCTGGAGAATTTGCGGACGGAGGACATGATCAAGGGCCGGATGGCTGGTACGGAGGAGGTGATGATGATGATTGCGTTTTCGACGTAGCCCCAGCGGAAGAGCTCGAGGCCACCGGTGGCGCCGAGGTTGGTGACGCCGGGGACGGAGGTGAGTTTGGTGGTTTTGATGATAGAGGCGACCATAGCACTAAGATGATGAGCATGCTTATTACCAAATAGTAGGAAGCAGAGACATACACAGTACCCAAACTGAGCAGAACAATGAGACCAATCTTGACGCGCATTTTCAAGTTGAGGTTCCAGAAAATGAGTGTGGGAAAGACGGCCAAAAACAAGTCACAAGCCGAGTTTGCACCTATACACAGATTAGCAAAAAGCTTTGATCGCACGCAATGAGGCGAGACAAACTGTTGGAATAGTAGGCAAACTGGATAACGGCGACGGTATTGCCACAGGTGGTTTTAACAGTCCAGTCCCACAGAATGTTGACATTGCGACAGATACTCAGAGGCAAAACAGCAGAAACAATATTGCCAGCGAGTTGCCAGATCATCACCACCCACAACGCATATCGGTAGGTTTTGTTATTTCCGAGAATGGCCAGAAGATATAGAATAAAGGAGCAACGAGCGATGGTGGTGCTGATGGTGACGATCGGTACTTGGATGGCAATGTACTTTAGCACGGCCTGTACGTCGGCAATATGTCCCTCCTCCGCCATTGTTTGTAGATTTGAACCGAATCCATGATGTACACAAAGAGTCAGGAAGGAGGTCGCGATGATGGCCAGGACCTACATGGATGGTTAGCATTGGATGTCATCTGAAGTGTTCAACCAAAACAAGGGAGAAAAATACCATAGAAATAATCATCAAGACATCGTCGGCACGAAATTGGCCAATCTTGATCTTGGCATACACTCGCAGGACAACAATAATCACTGCGATGGCCATGGCAGCCCAGATACCCCTGACGAGGGACGAGCCGACATCAGATTCCATGACGATTAATTGTTGTTGGGTGGCTGTCGATCGATCTTAGTGCAGGACGCAGTGGGGGATCTCCAGTGTTGGCTGGTCTCGGGTGACGAGACAGGAATTGATAACAAAGGAAAGATTGAACACAGGCGATATTATCTTCTATGTCTGCATCATGGTCGTATGTAAAGTGTTGACGGGCATAACGACTG
This sequence comes from Talaromyces verruculosus, assembly GCA_001305275.1. Taxonomy (NCBI): domain Eukaryota; kingdom Fungi; phylum Ascomycota; class Eurotiomycetes; order Eurotiales; family Trichocomaceae; genus Talaromyces; species Talaromyces verruculosus. The sequence goes on from LHCL01000017.1 coordinate 78,409, forward strand.
GCTGAAGAGAAGGAGAAATTCTTCATGGCTTGATGGCAATGGCAAAACGCCTAATTATATTATATTAATAATGGCAATACCAAGAAGGCTGCTCGGGTAGCACACCCAAGAGCTGGAATCATTTAGACTTTGGCGCAGACTATCCATGGGCCATGGCGAGATAGGAGGGGGAGTCTGCAGAATGGTTTCCAGGGTTCAGGACAGTGGGCATTATGCATTGCGAGATCGAGACTCGAGACTGAGAGGCGACAAGAGAGCGTGGATGTATCCCGATTCATACACAATCCTTCTGTATTGAGCTTAGCTCAGTCTCACATAGTGGGGTACAGTAGCCGCTAGCGAAACTTAAAACCATGGAACAATTTGATGCGTCTCCACTAGGCCGCATTCGGGCGTTACCGTTACGCTGATATTGTTTGGTACATACGGACTCCGTACGCTGATACAGACCCGATTAGAGTACGTATGTACTACAAAATTATGTCAAGCCACCGTATTACCATTGCGAGGAGAGGGCGAACGGGGCAAGCTACCAAACTTTCGAAAGAGGAAAGCCAATCCGGCATATCCGGAAAATGCAGCTGCAGGACTATGCAAGTAGTACGTACTATATGTATGTAACATTGTTGTCTGAAATTTGATTTTACGGCCATATTGGCATATACTATGCACATAGTAGAAGGCGATGCATTCCACATTGGTTCCAGTGCTCATTCTGAAGATTCCTTCGCGTTTCGCTGCAGCTTATCGAGTTGACTGATTGATGGAGTCGTCTATCTGCAACAGCGGGCCGTGCACTATTTTATGACCTGCAGGAAAACGAGTCAGGGCTCAACAGCCTCGCTAATTTAGCTGTTGTCGAGGCCACGTGTGGGGTCACGTGGTTGCAAAAGATCGCTAAAAGAACAGCATGCAGGTCCATGGAGTGCATCTGTCTAGATTCAGAAAAGAAATGGCTAGCAACTAGCAAGAAGGGAGAATTTTTATCGTTTATGCTATGCAGAGAAATTTTGTAGACGAATGCAACCCACAATTTAGAGTATTGCTCAAGCCCCCGACCCTCTGAGCCATACTCCGGAGTCCGTACTATGAGGAACTATTTATGTGAGCGACATGCGATTGGCCTTCTCTGCCGAAAATGGAGTCGTGGCTCAGTCTGTTGCCAGGTCTCAGGTTAAAGATTACAAATTTTCGGCAGATCAAATGCCGATGCAACCCGGCCTCTCCTTGGCAAAGTTCCCCTTTACCGCCTGCGGTTTGCAGCTAGCGCTTCCGCCAAAACAAGCTTGGCGGTTCCGGAGCTTATCTCAGTTCGTCTTCCGTCTGCCGAGACGCTTCTGCTTAGGGGTTGGCTTCTATAGCTGGCTTCTGCAGAAACCTTCGCGGTAACTGTACGAGAAGAGATTAGTTCTATCGCAGCATACCATAGTACGTACTAGTCTCTCTAGCGCCAGGCACCTGCATGATGCATGATGCGCAATTTATTATTTTTATTAACCGTTGAGAATTGATTAACCCATGCAAAGAGGCAGACCAGAACACCCGCCAACTCTTCATGATACTCTTGCGACCATAGAGGTCCGACCTCAAGAAATAAACTTATCTATGCTTGTATATCAGCGTCATATATAAAAGTGTATCTCTGTTTGCTTTCTGGCACCTCGATCGCTCTCTCCACCGCGACCCGCGTTCGACTCGGTAGTATTACCCAAAGGAGCAATCGAATGAAATCGAGGATACTCTAGGAAACATCTCCGCAGCACCGGAGCATCCACTACCACGTGTCCATGATCTGGGCTCTCCACCACCTTCTTTTCTTCTTTTATTTAAACACTCGATCCTCCGACTTTGACTTCACCAATTGGCCACCTACATCCGCTCTGTCTACCCTCACCTCACCTCTCCTCGCGTCTCTCGGAACACCATGAAATACTCGTGGGTGTTGGCCTCTTTGGCCGTCCTCGCCTCTGCGAGCGACTCTGCTTGCCCCTCCGGCGAGTGCCGTTGCATGCCTACCGATAGCTGCTGGCCCTCCGCTTCCTCCTGGGCTGCTCTCAACTCGACTGTCGGTGGTCGATTGATCGCCACTGTTCCTATCGGATCTCCCTGCCATGATCCTACTTACGATGCCACTGCTTGTGCCGCTTTGAGGAATGCTTGGAACCTTCCCCAGACCCAGTATGTCGACCGCTTTCTCCAAAGTAAATGCGTAATGAGAAACGAACTGACGAGAACAGCATCGCATCCTCTTCTTCCATCATGCAGACCTACTTTGCCAACGACAGCTGTGACCCCTTCTCCTTAGAGGCCAGCCCTTGTCTCATGGGCAACTACGTCGACTATGCTGTCAATGTTTCCTCTGCCAAGGATGTGATTGCTGCCATCAACTTTGCCAAGAAGAACAACATTCGCTTCGTCATCCGCAACACTGGCCATGAGTAAGTCACAGTCTTTTCTTAATAGGCAACCGTAGCTAACGAGACAGTTACTTTGCTCGTTCTACTGGTGCTGGTTCCCTCTCTGTCTGGATGCACAACTTCAACGCTATCCAGTACAAGGACTGGTCTGACGCTCACTACACCGGTCCTGCTTTCAAGGTGGGCGCTGGTATTATGGGCTACCAGATCATGGAGGCTGCTCACGCAAAGAATCTTGTCGTTGTCGGCGGTGAGTGTCCCACCGTCGGTCTCGCTGGAGGTTACATCCAGGGTGGTGGTCACTCCGCTCTCAGTACCGAGTTCGGTCTCGGAGCCGATAACGCCTTGGAGTACCAGGTGGTCACTGCCAATGGACAGCTCGTCACTGCCAACCGCTCTACCAACTCTGACCTCTTCTGGGCCCTCAGCGGCGGTGGTGCCGGTAACTATGGTGTAGTCATCTATGCCACCATCAAGGCTCACCCTGACGCTACTATCGGCGGTGCTGGTCTTCAGTTCTTGTCTAGCGGTACCACTCCAGACATTTTCTATGAGGCCGTTTCCCAATTCCACTCTTTGCTTCCTGCCATGATCGACGCTGGTGCCACTGTCATCTATGAGATTGCCTCTTCTTTCTTCGCCCTCAACCCCGTCACTGCATACAACAAAACCAGCGCCGATGTCCAGGCTCTCTTGACTCCTTTCCTCAATGTCCTTGATGATCTGAACATCACCTATGGTGTTTCCTACACCCAGTATAACTCCTACTACGACCACTACAACAAGTACATGGGCCCCCTTCCCTACGGCAACCTCGGTGTCGGCGAATACCAATACGGAGGCCGTCTCATCCCCCGTGACACCCTAGACTCCAACCCAGCCGGCATCGCCGCCGCCATCCGCAATATCACCGAAAACGGCGTCATTGCCGTCGGTGTCGGTCTCGACGTCTCCAACCCTGGCGATGTCTACAACGCCATCTTCCCCGCTTTCCGTTCTGCGGCTGTCACCATGCAAATCGGTACTGCCTGGAATGAGACTGCCCCTTGGGCCGATATGGTCGCTGATCAGTGGCGCATGACCAACGAGTTTGTGCCTCAGCTTGAGGCTGTTACTCCTGGTAGTGGATGTTACCAGAATGAGGCCAACTTCCGTCAGCCAGACTGGCAGAACACTTTCTTCGGTAGCAACTACGATGCCTTATTGAAGGTTAAGCAGAAGTATGATCCTGATTACTTCTTCTATGCTCTCAAGGCTGTCGGTAGTGACTACTGGGATGTTGATGATGAGGGACGTATGTGCCCCGCCTAAATATATATATACCAAGGTATAAACTTTTTGCATGCGATGGCACGGTGTCTTTGTCATGATGATTATCATCATCGTTTTCCTTTCACTGTGCGTTACATATATAGACCTTCTAATTAGACAATTTCTGAAGCACTGAGCATCGCGAATTGTATATAGACAAAAGCCAAATTGCAAACACTACAATTAATTTTCCAGACTAACCTCATCTTTTACTGGCGCTGACTGGTCCTTCCCTTCTATGGCTCTTTTCTCAAGTGAAATTATCTTCCGCTCCGGCGGCTGATTCTTCCCTGCTTCTTCTTTTCCACTTCTACTTCAACAAACCTCCAACGTGAAGAAGATCATCGAACGTTTGCGAGTCCAAATCCGACAGCACTTCAAGATTTATAAACAGCGCGAATAACAGTACTCTCATTCACTCTTCCATCTACCTGTTAGTGGATGGGCATTCCCGCATCCTCACCGTGTATAATCATTATGTTAGTTATTCAGAACTACATCGTTGCCATCTACATAACACAAACCCACTGTTCGTTTACCTGGACAAAGGAATAATGCTGGGCCTTTTGCACCTACCAATCGAACTATTCACAATTATCATCGAACTTGCAACCGGCGGTAAAAGCGACTATAAGTCACTCTACAACTTCTCCCTCGTCTCCAAGCAGTGGCACACCGCTGTGAACAATCGAATCTAAAATTCAAAATGGTCATACGACGGCGAACAGCATTCAACCCTATCGCTGTGGCATTTTTGCGTACTACACTCCCCAACAGACAAATCGCGGATACTGTTCGAGAAGTCAACATTCGGAAATGGACCGTTGGGCTTGTGCATCGTCGCAGCCCTCTTGTTCTTGATGCGGATGACTTTGATGTGGTTCGGCATGCAATCCGGACTCTAGGGCTTGAGCGCATAGAAGAAAAGATTCTAGAAGGTCTTTCGAAGGCAGATCCGAGGCCTTTGATGGCTCCGCTACTAGCGAATCTGCGAAATTTAACGACGCTGTATGCCAAGATTCCAAAATTGGATATGTTCTTCGAGAAAGTGCTTCGAAATGCGACAGATCAAACATTAAATCGTCATCGACCCCTACATGCTCTCCGCGAAGCCCATCTGGAATTTCCAGGCATACAACAAGGAGAAGGTTAGGATTTTTCAGGATGAAGATCTGGAGGAATACCCGGAAAAGGAACCTGCTTCGCCTTCGGTTTACAGTTTGGTCGTCTCAGACGTGGAGTCTGAGGGAGATGGCAGAACCTACGACCACGGTTCTGATGGGAATTCGTAGGTTCTTTGGGGTTCCAAAGCTTACGGCGCCTGGAGGCCGAATCGATGGGATAGAACGTCCGTTAACGGACTACCCAGGTAAGCGTAGCACATGAAAATTGAATTGAATTTACTAGCTAGATATCCAGGGACAATTGTCTACTCTTTATCATGCCTTAATATCCGCCTTCATCGACACAATCCCATTATGATTAAACACATTCACCTTACTCACCCCCTTTTCAGCATCTTCCTCAAGAACAATCTCATAATCCTCATCCGCATAAAGCGGATTCGTCGCCCTATACGCAATACTCTCGGGGACAATCAACTCTTCCTCACTCCCTGCCTTTAGGCCCTGTCCCTGCTTGTCTAGTTTTGAGTATTGAATATCGCGCCAGAAATCTAGCATGTTGATTAGGTTTAAAGGTCCATGGACGACGATGTTGCGGTGCCCTTCGACGTCGCGCGACCAGGGGACGGAGTAGTGGATTTTGTGCGGGTTGAAGGTTAGAGCCGAGAAGCGGAAGAGGGAGACTGGGGTTTGGCGGAGAGGGCGTCTGTATAATCCTTCTGCTTCGTTGATGAGTTGTTGAGGGTGTGAGGGAGGGTTTGAATGGGCGATTGGGGATGGGATATCATCCTTCTTTTCTGTTGTCGTGATTGGTGTTTGTGGAGGATACGGAAGCGCTTCACGGAATACCCAATTCCTACCCATCGTCAATATCTACAACCAAAAAAAAAAAAAAAAAAAAAAAAAAAAAAAAAAAAAAAAAAAAAAAAAAAAAAAAAAAAAAAAAAAAAAAAAAAAAAAAAAAAAAAAAAAAAAAAAATAATAAAAAGGGAGCCCTGGGGGAGAAGAGCATACCGTCGGTCAACAACAGCAACCCCGTCCTCATTCTCAAACCTCTTCTCTACCCCAACAACAACCATCTCCTCGCCCGTCTTGCGTACAACCTTTGGCTCCGCACTAATCACCCTCGTCGTTTCCGTCACTGTCTGACCAACCCTCAACAAATTCGGTTTCCCAGCTTCATTTCTGGGCCATCGTACTTCGCCGCCAGCCCACATACGCCGCGTAAATGGCGCCGAAGGATTGTAGGAAGTATCAGTCCCATCAGCCCCGAGTTCGGATTCGAGGAAGGTGGGTGTGAAGTAGACTAGATGATAACCAGGAGGTAAGGGGGTTCCATCCTTGGGAGTAGTAGCAGAAGGGTATAAGTGTGGTCGATTGAGGGTTAGTGTGAGGAGATGGAGTTGATTCGCATCTAGGAGTTGAGTACGGGTTTGCGGGCCGCGGGATTGGAATTTGGAGAGGAATGAGGATGCTATTGTTGCTGCGTCTGGGTTCTTAGAAGCAGACGTTGTTGAATATAGGCATTGTTGGGTTGTTTTCGTGATTGTTTTCCAGGGAAGTGTCGTTCTGGATGAGGGGAGGAACATATCGCCGGACTCAACAATTGTGTATCCCCCCGCCTTCGAAAAAATCTAGAGATATGCAAACAACACGAAAATATCGTACACAAATACTGATTTATATTAGTTGATAGAACGTTTGATGCCTATACGAACAACTGAGATAGGCTTTGCATAGCCGACTGTTACAAGGATCAAGTGCGGAGAAGCCTTTAAAAGTTGGGTATGCTCCGCGAATGATGGGCGGGTCCAGCATAAAGCCGACTTGGCTGGCTTAACCCTAACTTGACTACATAATTTAACTACTTAGGATTCGAGTTGTGTTTGATGGCACTCCATGGATAGGAATAAGGCATACGATCGTCATTCATGATAATTTCGGCTACTTAAGTATGTGGACTGCTTGTACTACCTACAGCATAACCTGCGCCGCAGACAACCTCGCCCAATCCTCCGGCGTAAAAGGGACATACTTGTTGCCTCTCAACCAATACAGACGGTCTTTGGCAGACACTTTGGCAGGATCAACGCCTTCTTGGCGTAGGATGTGTTTTGGCTGTTTGTTGTTACCCGTTCTCTCCAGTTCGGCGGTTACGCGCAGAAATAGCGGTAGTGCATATCGTGGCAAATTGGCAAGGACGTGCACCGCAAGCGACTCCAGAATCTCGGAGGGGACGTCGATGGCTCCGTTCTTCAGGATAATAGCGGCACAGCCTGCGCGTCCATCGTGGTGCGGTAGCGACACGCCGTAGACGTTTGCTTCGGCGATATCGGGATGACTGCCTAGTACTTCAGCGACCTCGTTTGTCGATACGTTTTCACTCTTCCAGCGGAATGTGTCGCCGATACGATCGGTAAAGTACCAGCGACCTTCTGTGTCCCATTTCAGGGTGTCGCCGGTCCGGAACCAGGCATCTCCTTTCGCAAAGACGTCACGCAGGATTTTCTTTTCGGATGCTTCGGAGTTATTGAAGTACCCCTGGTATTTGTATGCAATGTCGTTCGGATCTAACGCATAAAGCAACTCTCCGGATTCTCCTCTGGGTACACGCGTGCAGAATCCCGTGGCTGGGTCACGGCGAGGAATTTCCTTTTCGTGATCCACTTCGACAAGCGCCAAACTCCGTCCGAGAAGTAACTCTCCAAGCAATCCATTACGACCAATTGCGCCCGCCGAAAAGTCGTTGGCTGATCGATTCCAATGTCCCGAGAACCCTTCTGTCGAGGAGTAAAACTCTGCAATAGTCTCGATTCCAAAGCGCTCTTTGACATTGGCCCATACATCAGGTCGCATGCCGTTTCCATATGCTAGACGGATTCGATGCTTCTTGTCTAGATCGCTCTTTGGCACGGCGAGAAGATATCGCATTGTCTCCCCCACATACTGTATGATTGTGGCATCGCCATCCCGAGCATCGTTCCAGAAGTTCTTAACTGAGAATTTGTGTCCAACCACGATTGTGGCGCCTTTGAAAAGGACGGCGCAGAATCCGAGTACAGCACCGGTGGCATGATAAAGCGGCATACACTAGAAAAATCAGACCAGAACAAACAAAAATTCTTGGCAAACAAACCGTATACACCCGATCATCAGTTTTCAAAGACAAGAACCCTTCCATAAAAATAGCCCCAGACCAGCATTTGGATAAACTGACAACGGCCGGTTTCGGATACCCCGTGGTGCCACTTGTGTAGATCAACACCGCCATTTCCCGCATAGCAGCATTGCTACGGACACTGTCATCTTCCCTGATGGCAGGCGCCTGCAGGATCTGATTCTCAACCTCAGAAGTAATGAAAACCACACCAACGGGACCTTTTCCATCTCTGAAATCCGGCGACGCAAATTCGGCAAGTTGCTCTTGTGTGAATTTGTCTCTGATTTCCTGGTCGGCCACCACCAATCGAGCGGTAGACACCTTGACACAATGCGACAAGGGTTTACCACTCAGGTTGTAGTTGATAAACGCTGGAATAGCGCCAATACTCGACAAGCCCAGCCAGATAAAAATATACGTAGCCGAATTCATAAAATCAAGCGCGACAATTTCCTTGGGTTTGATACCGTATGTCTGCTTGAAATACTGTCCATATCGAAGAACAGTGTCGTAGGTCTCCTTGTAGGTCCATGTCTGACCGTTGTACACGATAAACGGCCGGTTAGCAGACTTGGGAGCTAGGGCATGTTTTTCGAGCACATAGAACAGGTTCAAGCGGTCCGCACGCTCTGCTAGTTTGAGTTTGATGTTGATTGTGGCAAGAGATTTGATGAGTAGGTAGTCGTAGAACATGGACCATTTGGCGTTTAGATAAGTGAAGAGTGTGCCGAGGGCTGGTACAGCATATTTGAGAGGAACAGCTGGATGGGTGTGTCAGTTGTGAGGTCAAAACAAGGAATGCATGTCTGTTGATGTTCAAGGAAGCTTACGTGGGAGAGTGGGAAGTGGCGGCATGGCTGCTGCTATGTTATCTTAGCAGGAAAATGTGAAGTATCAACAACGAAAGAGAGAAGTGAGCTGCTCCTTACGCAATGCATACAGCAGGATGTCGTGCCACTACAACAGAGGTGAGGCGAGACATGCTCGCAGTAAAGTAGCTCCGAGCGGTCGCAGAGCAGAAGACGAGATGGCGTAGTTTGTTGGTATGCGGAGACAACGAGATGCCTCGGCCAAACGAACAGCAGGTGCAAATACGACTAGCCGTATAGATTACCATAATTACCATTATTACGTGTTTATCGTACATCATACGATCCCCTTCTTCCTTCCTTATCTTCTTTCCTTCCATCTCGTCGATCTCCATTCGTTATTCTAATCAATTGTCTCTCCGGTGAATCCGTTGTTGCACATATATCGACCCTATTGAAGCCGAGTCTCTCAACACAGATATTCTCCTAGCCTGTTGAACAACTGGCCATCGACTAGACTGCCTCAAATCACTTAAAGATCGGTCCCTCGGCGAAAAAGGCAGACACCGTGAGCATGGCCCACATGTCTGCTTACAGTATGCAGCAGGCGCTGCGTTATGGCTAGCGCATAGTATGTCTACTAAGTCTATATCAAACTCCTATGCTTGTTGAAGCAGTCGCTTCAGGTGCTTCCGAGGTATAATCAATATGCGACAGTCATGACATGAATACTATCGCAACCGCTGTCCAATACATATGTACATCCATCCACCGACTCTCTCTCGCCAACCTGCTCCGTCCTTTTCTTCACACACGCAACCAAGCAGGCACTATTTCGCCAAAGGAACATCATCGACATACTCCCCCTTCATAAATTCCCTCAACTTCTCCAGCCCCCTTTCCAATACCTCGGTTTCGCACACATACCCAAACCGCACATAGCCCTTGAAATCACCATCCCGACCAAAACACTTACTTGCAGGCACAACCAACACGCCCTTTTTCTCGTGTAGCAGTTTACAAAATGCGACGTCGTCCACGGGCCGGCCCATTTTATTAAACCTGACAAACGCCGTTGTGCCGGCACGCGGCTTTTTCCAATCGCATGCCCATCTGTGTCCTTCAATGAATTTTTCGAGAATCGCGAGGTTTGTTTTGGCCAACTGAATATTGCGAAGTAATAAACTGTGGATTGTATGCGGTGCCAGCGCGTAGGACGCAACGGCGTCGTTGATTTGACTAACTGATATAGTCGTGTAGTCCCTGCAGACCATACACTTGTCGATTATGTCCTTGTTGCGTGCTGCGATCCAGCCAACTCGGATACCGGCTAGACTGTACGCTTTGGACATTGAGCCTGTCACGACGACATTCTCGTAGCCGAGTGAAAGTAATGAAGGTGGAAACTCGTTGTCGAGGGGCGATATGCCATGGAATATAGGGCGATAGACTTCGTCGGTATGGATTATTATCGACTGCTTTTTGGCAATATCCACAATCTCTTGCAGTTTGGACTTGGGTATTAATGCGCCTGTTGGGTTTTGCGGGTTACTTCCCAACAGTCAGCACAACGCCCCCCCGAATTCCTTTCAAGAGAAGGGGGTACTTACTTCAAAACAATCATCCTCGTATTAGGCCTAATCAATCCCTTCAACTCCGCCGTATCCAACACCCACCCACTCTCATCATCACTATCCGACTCCTTCGCTTTCCACATACTCACTTCAGCGCCTATACTCTCCGATACTGAGTATAATTGCTGATATGTCGGATAATGCACAATGACATGATCCCCTGGTTGCACTAGAGCGTAATGAAGCAAGAAATTCCCTTGTATTGCGCCGGAGGTAATCAGTACGTTGTCCGGTGGTAAGACGGTGGGAGTCTTGACTGAGTACAGGCGCGAGAGATGGCCGCGTAGGGCTTCGGAGCCACGGATTGAGCCGTAGGTTAATTTTGTGGTGGAGGAGAAGAAGGGGGAGATTGAGTCTGAGTTATCATTTGAGGCGGGTTGCTGTTCGGAGAGGTTCTGAAGGTCAGAAAGTGAAATGGAGGCGCAGCATGTTTCGGCTAGGTTGTAGGTCGCTGTTGTTTCGTGGTCGTCCATCCACTATGCAACTCGTTGTCGAGGTTAGTGTTGAGGACGGAGGTGGTTGCGGGGAAGATGATGACATACTTGCTCGACGGCGAAGGGCTCAATTTTGACCATTGTTGCTATATGGTTGTCTGTACTCTCTTGAATCTCTCGAATCAGACCCTACCTAGGTACCGAATGTGGTTTGATCAAAAGGATTTGTGTAAAACATCCATGGATCTCAACAACGTGGAATGTTCAGTTTCTCCAAACTCAGTCTCCGATATCGTCGACATCCAGAATATTCTTCCCCGCTGTGGAGAATAGAGGCAGATGGCATCACGTGTACCCCTCCATTTCTTGCTTTTGAAATCTAGGTTCCGTCCTTGAAGATACTTCCTTCTAGAGCTAGATATAGGAAGTAGTTTCCTTTACTATGCATTGAATCGACGTTATTGTATGTTGTACGTTGTGTGGTTTATGTATGGGCACAGTTTCTAGTGTGGATAACGGCCATGCAAAGATAACGTTTAACCAAGTTAATGGCAAATACATTCATTTCATACAAGATGTCAGGCTAATTGATCTCAACACCAATCTCCTTTGCAACCTCCTCCAACTTCTGCTTATCGACCTCTCCCCCTAACGCTTGATCCGGCAACACAAAGCTCTCAAACGGCGCGCCGAGCTTATGAACCAACGACTCAATTCCACCTCCACTAGTAAACGACCACACTCTGACATATCGACTGGCAAACTTCAAAGAGAAAGGCTGTCCGGCAGGAATAAGCGCCGTCTCGCCTTCGCGGATGATGCTGTCCGGCTGTCCAGGGAGACTGACTATTAGCAACCCCTCGATAACGCAGAGGCAGTGGTCAACGGTCTTAAAGGTCAACTGTTTAGAGAATATAGACTCTGACTCGGAGTATATATCGGATGACTCAATGCTTGAAATAGCGCAGACGCTGTTGCATTGACTCGTGGTTATGAATGGTCGTGACATGACACCCCCCAAAAGCCATCGGGGCCCGGTGTTTGCGCGTAAAAAGTAAGGAAGAGGTTTGTCGCCTGCAGGTAGCTTTTCATCGTCTTGGTCCCAATCCCCCAATGCGGGAGGTACGTAATTTGGCTGGAATACGACGTCGAATTGACCCTTGGCGGCCATAACTTTGGGTATCAAAAGGGCTTTGAGATCGCGGTTGTCGTGCTCGGGAAGAATGAGGCCATCGTAAGGCTCGGAGACGTGGCGGAAGAAATCGACCCAGTCGCCGGGGGTGACTAGTCCGTATGTTTCTGTGTGTGGACCAAACATTTCCGGGTTATGAACAATATGCTGCATTCGTTAGCTCATTCATCTCAATACACGGAGGGAAAGCCTACTGGAGGAACGTAGGCAAAATCTCCCGGTCCCATAATGCGACACTTGTCGCCATTCCAAAGCTTCAAGTAACCCTTCGTCACAAGAAAAACGTCATGAGCTTCATTGTGATAATGGAATCCCGGTGCGTCGGATAGCACAGCTGCACTTTGGAAAACGGCCATTGTACCTCCTGTTTGCTTGGACGAGGCCAAGATGCGGAATACGCCCTTGCTGCCGGGGATGGTGATGCGTTCGCCTTCCAGTTGGCCGATGATGTAGGGCTCGCGCCCGTCGGGGGGTGAAGACCGTCGTGTGATGGACATTTTGTGTATATTCTCAGGCTGACTGGGTATCTGTAAATGTTGAATGATTCGAATAGTATGATTTGAGATTGAGATGGGAGGATATATCCTCCTCAACTCGCGAGGGCAAGCTCAGATTTGTATATCTGCGAACCAGAAAAACGTGGGGCCCCGGATAACCCGAACTATGGACGGAATTCGGGTGATCCGAGGCGGACGCGTATAAAGCATGCGGAGTGGACGCCATAGAAACCTGGAGCTCATGCAGTGGTTTAGAATTCATCCATCTTCGTGCCAGGATCCGGCACCCGGTATTTATTGTCGCTCTGAATCTGGGGAGCGGGTAAATGACGGATAGCATTTCGGTAGTATAACGCGGTGGGGTCACAATCATCGTTGATGAGAGTACTTCTTAGTACCTCAAGCCTCCCTCGTACCTCAATCGAAAAAGATCAAACGTTTGGTGCCAGCATTCGCCATGTGTTGGGGCGGGATGCAAAAGGTCAGAGATTGGGCCAGTGTCGCTGGGGATTAGACGTTTGAGGTGGACGGATCCAAATACGTAGTCGTTCCATGATGAATGTCCATCTCGCCAAACGATAGGAATATATCAGCGCGTTATATCAAGCTATATCTTAGGAATGGCGGTTGAATAGTTGGTGAATGATCGCAACAACAAAGTGATAAGACAACACCGTAAATATATATAGAGAGAGAGAGAGAGTCGGCGAAAGGGCCGAGGTCAGTTGACGTGGGGCGGGTGGTGGTGCAATAGCAGCACGTGATTGGCCCAGTGCAGCCCCAGCCATTGTGTCATAGGATGCTGCGAGGTACCAACTCCAAGTCTCCAACAGCTCACTCCAGGTAACCATCCTTCTTCACGACAAGACGACGCCGTATTTATCACCACCATACTGCTTGTTTTGATTATCGATACTGTTCAAGTCGCATCTTCATGGCTGGACTTCTTGTCCCATCTCCTTGAGCTCCGACACCGTTGTCCGACGTCCAGATAAGCACCGCCTCCAATCAGGAACCTCTTGGCGCTGTCTCAACCTGACAGCTGCCTCAACACCCTCACGATGCGAGCCTTCTACCTGCTCGCCGCCATATCTTCGCTGGCCTTGTCGACAAGCACAGTTTCTGCGAAGAACTTCACTTCCAGAAGCGTTGACCCACTCTTATCTGCCTTTGACGACCGCCCGCCAGAGTGTCCTCCGTGTTTCAACTGCCAGCTTGACGCATTTCAATGCCACCAGTTCGCCGACTGCAATAAGTTCACTGGAAAATGTGCTTGTCCGCCCGGATATGGTGGTGATGACTGCTCAACGCCGACATGCGGCTCGCTTGCAGACGGTTTGAACCGCGGACCTCGACAGGACAAGTACTGCGACTGCAAGGATGGCTGGGAAGGCATCAATTGCAATGTCTGCAAAACCGATGACGCATGTAATGCCATGATGCCGGAGGGCGAAGGTGGTGTATGTTATACCCAAGGTCTGGCGGTGAAAGAGAACCATCAGATGTGTGATGTTACCAATCGCAAGATCCTCGATCAGTTGAAAGAGCGCAAACCTCAAGTGACGTTCTCTTGCAAGGAAGAGGAGGAGGGAGATAAGAACTGTAACTTTCAATGTTCGTACTCACCCTCAAGATCGCATAACATGACTAACTTTGTTTTACAGTTTGGGTCGACCAGGTCGAATCGTTCTACTGCGCTCTCGATACCTGCGACTGGAGCATGGAAGCCGAATATGATCGCAATACCACAAACTATAAATGCCAGAACGTCAAATGTCAATGTATTCCCGACCGAATGCTATGCGGCGAAAACGGCTCTGTAGATATTAGCGAATTTCTAACTGAAGAGATCAAGGGACCAGCCACCTTTAGTACGATTTCGTCCAGTGGCGGCAAGAATGATGGCAGCACGTTCAAGGAACCTGCTATGGACGACTTGATCAAGAACATCTTTGGCGACGAGAGTATTAAGCTACAATGCCACTCAGGTGAATGTCTCTACAGGACTGATGTACCTGGTTATCAGCGACCGGTGAAGCAGATCAATACTCCGCTTATCGCAGGGGTTATCGCAGGCTGTTCTCTATTTGTTGTTGCTGTTATCCTGGCTATATGGTACCTTTCTAGACGTGCCGCCTATCGTGGATATGGCGCTATCCGACTGGATGAATCGGATGACGAAGCCGACAAACTTCTTACTGATCAGCGCGTGGCTGCTCTACTCTTCGACCGCGTATCATACAATCTGAATGGAAAGCAAATTCTAACCGACATCCAAGGTGTTGCGCAGCCCGGTGAGATCACCGCCGTCATGGGAGCCTCTGGAGCTGGAAAGAGTACATTTTTGGACATCTTGGCCCGAAAGAACAAGCGCGGCGTAACACAGGGTGATTTCTACATCAATGGAGAGAAGATCAGCGATGCTGACTTTAAGACCATGATTGGTTTTGTCGATCAGGAAGATACTATGCTTCCTACATTGACTGTTCACGAGACTATATTGACCAGCGCTTTGTTGCGACTGCCTAAAGATATGAGCCGATTTGCCAAGGAACAACGAGTCACCGAGGTGGAGAAACAGCTAGGTATCCATCATATCAAAGATCAGATCATCGGCTCCGAGGAAGGTCATGGGCGTGGTATCTCAGGCGGAGAGAAGAGAAGAGTAGGAATTGCCTGCGAACTGGTCACTAGCCCCAGTATTCTCTTCCTTGATGAACCCACAAGCGGTTTGGTAAGTCGTCTACCGAAATTTTGTTGACATGAGCTGACTGTATGTAGGATGCATTCAATGCGTTCAACGTTATCGAATGTCTTGTGACCCTGGCCAAAACATACAACCGTACTGTCATTTTCACTATTCATCAACCACGCTCTAACATTGTCGCCCTGTTTGACCGATTGATCCTTCTGGCCAAGGGGCGAACTGTGTACTCCGGTCCTTTCTCGTCTTGCCAGCGCTACTTTGACCACATCGGCTACCCTTGTCCTCCTGGTTTCAACATCGCCGACTTCCTGGTTGATTTGACTATGCACGCTGGCGGCTCTCAGACACCAGTTGAAGATACTTTCCTTGATGTACGAAGGGATAACCTCAAAACAGCTTCAAGCAGTCTTCGCGCAGTCAAATCCATTGCTAGCGCGTCTAACGTCAGTATCGAAGAGACCATTAGGAACACACAAGAAAACTCATCTCGCCCTTCTACGAAACGACAACAGTCTTTGAAACAGCGTCAAGACAAGCAACTGTTTACTCGCCGTAAGGCTGATATGGAAACTCCACCAACACCCAAGACTGATGAAGAGGATACTGTTACAGACAACACACAATGGCTTCGACTGTCCTCTCGCAATGGAGTGCCTCATGCCACGGAAGACCCCGATAACATCCCGCCACCCGCTTCAGGAACTAGCGACTTGGATGCACTTGTAGCTAGCTACGCCTCATCAGATGTAGCTAATTCCGTGCATGAGGAGATTGTGACTGCGGTAGACCGCGCAAATGACGCCAACGCTACACCAAATGCCGAGGCCTTTGGCAACGTGCCAGCAAAGGGTTACGCCCGTATCGGTCTACTACGACAATTTGTTATCTTGTCCAATCGGACATGGCGCAACCTATACCGCAACCCAATGTTGATGCTAACGCATTACGCAATATCTATCCTTCTCGCAGTTCTTTGTGGGTACCTTTTTTACGGACTCACCGACGATATCAAGGGATTCCAAAATCGTCTTGGATTGTTCTTCTTCATCCTCGCTCTTTTTGGTTTCAGTACCTTGACAAGCCTTACTGTATTCTCGTCTGAGCGATTGCTCTTTGTTCGTGAA
Organism: Talaromyces verruculosus; assembly: GCA_001305275.1. NCBI lineage: Eukaryota > Fungi > Ascomycota > Eurotiomycetes > Eurotiales > Trichocomaceae > Talaromyces > Talaromyces verruculosus. The sequence goes on from LHCL01000017.1 coordinate 94,818, forward strand.
CGTGCCAACGGTTACTACTCGCCTCTTGCATATTTCAGTGCGAAAGTTATCTTCGATATTGTTCCTCTGCGCCTCATTCCCCCACTCATCATGGGTGTGATTGTGTACCCCATGACCGGACTGATCCCAGCATGGCCTGAGTTCTTGAGATTCCTTCTCATTCTGGTTCTATTCAATCTCGCCGCTGCCGGAATCTGTCTCTTCATTGGAATCGTTTTCCGCGATGGCGGCGTGGCCAATCTTATTGGAAGTTTGGTCATGCTATTCAGTCTGCTATTTGCCGGTCTACTATTGAATCACGATGCCATTCCTCCTGCCGCTTTGTGGCTACAAACTGTGAGTAATATGGTCCCCTACCATATGAAAGACATACTAACAAGAATACTAGCTCTCCATCTTCCACTACGGCTTCGAAGGCCTGATCGTCAACGAAGTTACCTTCCTAACACTCATCGACCACAAATACGGACTCGACATTGAAGTACCCGGAGCTTCAATCCTCAGTGCGTTTGGTTTCGATACCCTTGCTCTATGGCACGATGTAGTCGGCTTGGGCATTATCTCTGCGATATTCATTGTCCTTGCCTATGCTGCTATGCATTTCTTACTTGTTGAGAAGCGATGAGAGCGCTTTTCACTTGCATATATTGTCTCTTCTATCGACATACATGAATGTGTTTTTGGGTATGGATTATCCCGCCATAGATGTCAAGCATGGCATTCTCGTTTTGTTTCACAGGTTCATACTTTCTGGCTTAGAGTTTCTTTTCCTCTGTTTGATTCTATATTTTGCTCCAGCGTCATTTGTCAATTTACTCGTAAATTTCTCATATCTTGCATATTACTAGCTTTGGATCTTTGATAGAGCCATTGACTCGAACTTGAAGTCTCAACTTACAACTTGCATCCAACAACGCGGAACATGTAATATCTTCCACATCGAGTTCTTGTGGGACCAATAGATGTATAAATAGTATCAGAAAAATTATACAAGCACAAACAATGACATTGTTGTACGTGGTGAACTTCCCCCGCCATAGTAAATAACCGCTCGCCAATTAACCGCGCGGCTGGCAGCAACCCAACCTCCACGCGCCGACCGAAGGATGGCTCCAGCCAGCACCAACGAAGAACCACCGAAATCCACAATCTCCTCTCCCTCTTCCTCTGGTGGCAACAGTTCCTCAGTCCTCGGTCCTCATATCTACACACAAACCATCTGCGTTTTTGGCGACTTCAAATTTGAAGTTGAATTTCTTGTTGAAGACAGTATCGTCCGATTTGAGACTCGTTATAAACTCCGTGAGTGCGTGAACCCCAAAACGTCATGATTTGCATCTACCTATATCTACCGACAGCGAATCCCCAGTATCGGCATTTCTAACAACTTTCGATATCAGTATAGATTCTACTTTTTCCTCTCGTCGCAATATCGACTTATTAACAAATCAAAATGTCTGGCGAAGCGTGGCTCTATCTGTTGGCGGTCCTGATCAATGCCGTCAACTTGTTCCTACAGGTGTTTTTCACTATTATGTACAGCGATTTGGAATGGTGCGTTTCCGAACTCATATCTAGGATATATTCATATTCCTACTGTGGAGTCGGACAATGACTAACGATGTGATGCAGTGACTACCTCAACCCCATCGAACTTTGCAACCGTCTCAACACCTACATTGTCCCCGAAGCTGCTGTTCATGCTTTCTTGACCTTCTTGTTCGTGATCAACGGCTACTGGCTTGCGATTATTCTGAACTTGCCTTTGCTCGCTTACAACGGAAAGAAGTACGTTACCCGTCTAGTCCCAAGGCTGAATATGATCGCTAACTTTTGCTAGGATCTTCGACAACCAGCACCTTTTGGACGCAACCGAGATATTCCGCAAGCTCAACATCCACAAGCGGGTGAGTTTGATTCTCCCTTTCCTAAAGTTTCCGGTTGGACACAACTGACAACATTACAGGAATCCTTCGTCAAGCTCGGTTTCCATCTCTTGATGTTCTTCTTCTACCTCTACAGCATGATTGTGGCCTTGATCCGTGATGAGTCGCACTAAATGATTCGCTGACGGTGCGACGATACCCACGCTTTCATGCGCTACGACTCTTGATGATGGTATAATCTGTGGAGTTTAGTACGAAGGGGAAGAATGACTTAGAGGAAATGATTTTGAGGGATGGAAGGCGGATTGTTCAATGACCGCCGAGACGGCCTTCTTAATGTGCGAGGATACGAGTGGAATAGCTATTTGGTACGGTTACATATAGGCGATACTGTGATTGATGAAGAGATTGTCGATTGGCGGGGGAGCAGATTTGTGATTTAGCTGGCTTATGGCAGTGATGGTCCCTTGTATGGTTTAGATGCTGTATATACCTCTAGCGCGCCTAGTTATTATATTGTTCATTATTTGAATCGTTGATAGATAATTAGAATATGAGGTCTCGAGCACTTCATAAATTGTCGAGGTGCATGTGAATAGAGGGAGCAATAACTGCGCTAATGGTCCGTATGGCAGCCGTAATATTTCAACATCTTCAACCGAGTCGCCGCATCGCAATGAGCTTTTTGTCTAACACAACAAAATCATACAACCACCACAATGACCTCGCTCGTCGGCGCAAACTACGACTCATCAGGCGATGAATCCGACAAACCTACAACCACCACCTTCACATCAGCGACAAAACTCGTCGCCGCCCCGGAAGTCAATATAGAGGTTTGGTCTTTCACTCACCCAAACATTACCGATCTGCTCGACTAACATTCATCCAACAGGATCCTACGAACCTACAACTAATCTCCGGTACCGGAACATCAACCGCTTTAAGCTATAATGCGACGTACGACGACCTAACGCGCCCGGCCCAAGGTCCCGTAAACCCATTTAAGCCCAACGGGAACGGCCTCAAACGCAAAAATGTGCCTACGGGACACGCAGAGGAGACAGCGATCAGCGAAGTGACATTCACAGCGCAGCATCATACTTTCCAGAGTCTCGGGTATACGCGTGACCCTACGAGGCCAGATGCCTTTGTGGGCGATTTGGCGCGAGCAGCCCAGTACGGTGGACGGGATTTTGTGCAGATGAAACCATCGAAAGAAGTCTCGGCAGCGTTGCGCAGAAAAAGGCAAAAGAAGGGGGATGCGAGTATTGTTGATGGTGAGGGGGCGTATAAAGGTCCCTGGGCGAGGTATGAGAATGACGATCAGGTTTATGAGGAGGAAGCTGCTGAGGCGGGATATGAGCTTGCGAGTGACGAGGAGTTTGTAGAAGAGGAGGAAGAAGGAGTGCCAGGGAAGTTGCCGGCGCTGGCGACTGATTATCAGGATGATGCGTCGCAGACGGAGACGACGGAGTTTCATGGTAGTGAACAGTTTGATTACCTTGGACGGACTTATATGTGAGTTTTCTTCACCGAATTCTTGGTTATAGAGTTATGCTGAGATTCTGTACAGGCACGTTCCGCAAGATCTCGATATCGATCTTAGAAAAGAACCAGGCAGCGTCAAGAATTTCATCCCCCGGAAATTGGTGCATACCTGGAAATCGCACACAAAACCTATCACTTCACTCCGCTTCTTCCCTGGATCGGGCCACTTGCTGCTCTCGTCTGCAGCAGACGGCAAAGCCAAGATTTGGGATGTGTATCACCAACGCGAACTTTTGCGTACCTTCTCGGGACACTCCAAATCGATCAGTGACACCACTTTCCACCCTACGGGCAAAACATTCCTTACAGCCTCGTACGATCGACAGATTAAATTGTGGGATACAGAGTACGGTAAATGCATTTCGCGGTTTAGCACGGGTAAAACGCCACATGTTGTCCGCATCAATCCTGATCCCGAGCATAACCACGAGTTTTTGGCCGGTATGTCAGACAAAAAGATTGTCCAATTCGACACTCGTACGGGCGAAATGGTGCAGGAATACGATCACCATTTAGCAGCCGTCAATACTATTACTTTCGTCGACAACAACCGCCGCTTCATCACTACCTCAGACGACAAATCCCTCCGAGCATGGGAATACGGCATCCCCGTACCCATCAAATACATCGCTGAAGCCGACATGTTCGCCATGGTACGTGCCTGCCCGCACCCCTCAGGCAAATACGTCGCCTTCCAATCCGGCGACAACCAAATCGTCGTCTACGCCGCGACCGACAAATTCCGCCAAAACCGCAAGAAGGGGTTCCGCGGTCACAACAATGCTGGATATGCGATTGATATTACATTCTCTCCTGATGGACAGTTTGTGGCTAGTGGTGATTCGGGTGGTTATGCGTGCTTCTGGGATTGGAAGACGGGCAAGATGTATCATAAGATTCAGGCCGGTGGGAAGGATGGGTCGGCGGTTACGTGTCTTGATTGGCATCCTCAGGAAACTAGTAAGGTTGTTACTGGTGGGTTGGAGGGGGTTATTAAATACTGGGATTAGTGTATGTACTACCTATATGGTGAAAAAAGTGGGCTGTATGATATTGGATTTGACATAATACGGATAGTCTCTGCGGATAATGTACGCGTGCCGCGACACGACAGAGTCAAAGGTGAGTATCTGTCAACTCACATCGATATGGAGATTGGAGTACGGATTTAGTGAGGCAAGAGGCTGGAATGATATCTCAGTAAACTACAGCCGATTTGTCCAGGGCCGCTTTTATTTCCGCTGGTGCTCAGGGTTATTAGGGTTATATTAACCCTAACCCAGTTCTGTGGCTTCTGCTATTATCCCGGCCAGCGAGGGTTTAGGAGTCCACTCTAATATTGAAATACGACCGAAGCATCAGAAATAGAGCCGAAGCTGCTGATGGTTGCTTTCTCTAGCTGGTGGTTGCTGTGGTAGCGGTCGTTCGCGATAGGGACCATCACCGAATTCATGATGATACGGAGTCTTCAAGGCTGGGTATATCGCTCTCTAAAGGTGGAATTCAGGTACGCGACCAGCAAAGAAAAGCAAACGAACATTTTTCTTTTAGTCGTCATCAGGAGAAGGTTTGCAGTATTACCTGAAAGATGAATGCGCAAATTCTCCGGGACGGCCCCTGTTTGGCTGTTTTCGTTCGATGCTTGTAGTCGTGTATGTCATTGACTAGGTCACCTGATCAATAATGCATTATACTACCATCCTCCTATTCCTTCAGACCTCCTGGAGAATTTATTCCCTGAGACATCAATCGATGCCTACGGATAAGCACACAACCCTTAATGGCTACTCCGTGGGAAGAATCTACATTGTTGAGCTTCGGTTAGTAGCGAGCGCTTTTTGATTACTATCTTCTGAGCCAGCGACGCTCGCTAATTGTTGAGTCTTGCAGATGGAGGGGGTGTTAGAGGCTTCGCGAGCCTGCTACTTCTAGAAGCTTTAATGCGGGAAATTGCGAGAGTCGAGAAGGATGAACTCCTTCTCAACAGCATCCTTAGCGACATCCCCGGCGCGGACACGACGCCGGCACCATCTAGTTTCTACCCTTTTGAGACGTCACTCTCGAGTAAAGAGGCAGAGAGTTTGCCCTACTTGCCATGCCATTATTTTGATTTCGTCGCGGGATCAGGGACTGGAGGGTATTCAAATCCCCGATGTTTGACTTCAAATGTCGATGACAAACATTAAATGTGGGATCTGGCTAACACATGCATATACATATATAGACTCATTGCCATAATGCTGGCCAGACTTCGCATGACGCCACATGATGCTCTCGAAGAATATATTGGATTCTCAAATCGAGTTTACGGCCGCCCTAAAACATTCCATTGCCGACGGTTCCCACCACTCTGGTCGCCTGAAAGGAAGTATAGTACTTATGGACTCGAACGCGCCATAAGAGATCTAACCAGCGTGTATAACAGAGATGCATATGCTGGAAACCGAGATATTGTTCCTTTGACATCGGACAAGGATATTTGCAAAACGTTAGTGTGCAGCACTATATAACGATGGCTATGTCGGAAACATTCTAAATTATCACCAGAATTGTTGTCGCTCGAGGGCGGTTTGGGGCTAGCCCAGACAAAAAACATATTTTTCGAAGTTATGGTCACTATCCCGACAAAGAAACTGGCAACGCTCCGCTCAATCCGGGTCCTAGTTGTGATGCTTCATTGTGGGAGGTGGGACACGCAACGATGGCAGCACCAACCTATTTTGAAAAGAAGAAGCTACGAAAGTGGACCTTCAAAAATGGAGGAATGCGTGCATCAAACCCCACTGAAGACGTCGTCCATGAAGTACGGTTGTTAGCACCAATGCAGCCGCCAACGGTGGTTGTAAGCATCGGGACAGGCACCAGACATCACACGTCGACGGGAAATGGGGGAGTGGCCAACACATTTGCGCCTTTCACGGGCCTCCTGGCAGCAATAAGAGATACCGAAAAGGTCAGCCGGAAAGTTGAGAAGCAACTAGGCCGTGGGAGTTCCTATTTCCGCTTCAACGATAGGTCTGCTGAATGGAACTGGGTGCTAATGGATCAGTGGATTCCGGGGTATGAAGGTGAAAGAAAACAAAAACCGGGTCAGAAGACATTGGAAAAAATGCAATGCATTGTGGAGAAATATCTGAAAGATGGTGGGCAAGAAGAAATGGAGCGATGTGCTGAGCAATTGGTCAAACTACGCCGCAGAAGATTGTTTGCAGACCCAGATCGCTGGGAGAGATTTGCATTGGTTTCCACTTTCCACTGTCCAAGCTGCCCTAATGTCGATACGTTTACTAGTCGTGCTGGGTTCGAGCGCCACATTGAACGCAATCATGAAGCAGCAGAGCTGAATATTGACCAGTACAAATATAGTTGGTCATATCAGGGTCAGAGGAGGTCATCGTGGTACATTCCGTAAGCACCAACGTTGACACCATATATGTACGTGGACGTGATCGAAACAGCAATTTTTCTTTTTTTCGCTGTTCCACCCAGAATGTCTCCCAAGTTATTACACTTTCCTTCAGAATATCCCAAGGTAATATGCCACGACATCTATAGTATTTGGGTCTTGTAGTGCCAATATATTCATAATCTAGTCTCGTTATGATGATATCTTTCTAATAACACCTAATTACTTCACATACTTCTTTTTAGAGTATATCTTTTTTATGACCTAAGTATTACCTAGGTGTTATATGACTTGGATCATTCTATATATCAGCAGGCATTACTAACGGATCCCAACTCTTTTTTGCTCTTAGGGTTATTAGGGTATCACTACATAGCCTTAACCTTCCGCTGTTGTTATCCAACCCCAGCAATGGAAGCAGGTCGGCGAGGGTTTAGAAATCAAACTGTAATATTGAAATATGACCAGAGGCGTGGCGCGGAGCCAGGATATTATCGTGGACTGCCCAACTTGATGCTCAAAACTCGACAGGAAGCCATAGAGTCTCCCGCATTCCAGCTGGATGAGTCAGTTTTTCTCGTGCTCAGACAGTTGGATGTCAAAATTATGAATCAAATATGACTGGTGTGGAGCAGCAAATCAAAGCAATTATTGCACTGCTGAAGATATATCTCCCGGGTTACATGTAGAGTTAGGGTCAGCCCTCTGGGATATGACAGGGAGAGGAAACAGTTCTAGGTACACATATCCTCGATCAATTCAGTACCAAAATCCATGAACTTGACTCCCCTTGCACGATTCAATCAGTACAGTTGGCATCACAAAAGGGTGACTTGACTTGCACTTCAACTTCAACAAAATGAGCTACTAATTCTGTGGGTTAGAGCCTCGGAAACTACTACATTTTCAATGCGTGTGTATATCTGGACTTAATAACTAAACATAAACCCAGAGTGTCCTATGAGTGCTGAAGAACCAAATCAACCTCTTCCCCAGCAGCCTCAAAGATATGCTCAGGCAAATACTCCGCCTTCCACCCGAGTCCATGGCCTCGAGCAGCCGTGAACGTGCACCTATTCCAATTTCATGTTAGCCCCATATACTTGGTTACGTGACTAGAATGTGAAAGGACTTGTTGACGTACCGGCCACCAATCTCCGCAGGCACAAACGACTTCATCCCCTTCAACACAGGCGCCATTTGCTCCAAAGCAGCATCATCCGCCGGCGTAATGGTATCGTCATCAATAACACCCCGTTCGAATAATCTCTTGGAGAATGAACGATAAAGATCGTGCCATTTCACCAGACCGGAGGTGGCAAGATAGAACCCGTCTTTACCATGACTCGGATTTTCACCCGAGAGAATGGCACGGAGAATCGAGAGGAAGAGGGTCGTGTTGTCGTATATGTGGCATACCGGCCATGTCTTCAAAGCATCAGTCGAATTGTAATCTATAGGGGTGGGAAGGGGAAAGGGAGATAAATCGTACAGCTGAACTGTCATCAACAGTATAGATCCTCCGCATTTTCTTTGCAGCTCGTATAACTGCCACTGTCTGGATGGAAATGGGATTTCCGAACCCTTCGCCCTTGCCGTAGACAATGCAAGGAGCAAAGATGTAGCTTCGCACGCCTAGAGAGGTACCTTCGTCGATGATTTGAACGATTGTCTTGCCTGCCTGTAAAAACGCTTAGTACCACTCCATACAAGCAGAAATTGGAATAATATTCATACCTGCACGAGAAGCGGCTGTGGCCCCTCCGCATGCTTCAAAAGCTCATAAAGCTGCTCATCCGTATCCAACAATTCTCGGTCAGATGGCAAACCCGTATGACTACTAAAAATCTTCGCCCCCGTCGTAAATAAGAAATGGACATCCTGTCTTCCAGAATTTGACTTGACTGTACTCAAAGCACGAATCATGACCCTTGGAATTCGATCATCTAGTGCATCAATTAGGTAGTAGATGACGCTTATGTCGCGGCTGGTGATGGCCTGTTCGATGTCAGCGTCACTGCTAAGATCTATCTTGACGGGTTCGGCGTTGTAGAGTTCCTTGACTGCCTTGGATTGCTCTTCTGTGCGGATTAGGGCATATAGTTTGTTGTAGGCTGGGAGATTGGCTTCTTTCCAGCGAGCGAGTAGGGTACCGCCCAGGTAGCCCGAGGCACCAGTGATGAGGATGTTGTGGGACATGGTCAAGTTGTATATCTAAGAGAAGCAAATGTGATTGATGAATCTGATAAGTAAAACAATCAAATATGAACAAGGATTTTGTCCGAATTTATAGAAATAACTGAATCTTTTGACGGACAGAAGTTACACCGACCTTCGATATAGATGAGTTGGATCCCTCATATAAATTAGCCCTAACTTGTCCTCCACGCGGACTAACTTCTTTAGCGTCGTATTAATAATCCACTTTCCACTCTCCTCCCACACGGCTGTTATGTGGGAACTTGCTTTGTGATAAATTTTTATAAATCATTACTTTTTGTGTTTTCGGGTGTAGAAATACTTGTATGTCGGATTGGACTGCTGTCGGGATTTTGTATAGAGCGAACTCAGAGATATACTGCGAAATAATATACCACGAGTATTGAGCTGTAAAACATACCAGGAAATTGGAAAATTACTACCTGATACAGGTTGGATTGAGATTAAGTAGATAGAAATTACTTCTCTATGAATCCGAGTTCGTGGTTCACATTTTCTAATTCTATCTCACAATAAGTTGCTTAGGGTTTCGAGATGACTTCTAGGACACATGCAATGAAAAGAGCGCCCAGCACGTTTTATATGACCAACAGATCGATAATCAGACATGATTGACACTTAGTCTCCCTTTACAGCAACGACCTAGAATAAAGTTCCATCCCCAAGGATAATGATAGGACTCGACTTTGTCAGCGGCCGCTTCTCAGCCGCCAGTTCTCGTCCTGCCTTCCAAGATCCCGCCTCCAAAACCTGGGGCAGCGTCAACTGGACCCCATTGAACTGAGGACTAGACTTGATGATATCATGCAACTTATCCAGGAGCGCAACAGTCATAGCACGCCACTCTACAATCTCATCATCACTTGCTCCAAAACACGCAAGACCGTTGTAAGCATTGCTTGAGCGTTGTAGACCCTCGGCGAGAGATTGTTCCTTTAAGGTCAAAACGCCCATGTCAACGAACAATCCCCCATTTCGATATTCAGCGAGTCCTGTACCCTGATCTGCATTGAGCCAGGTGATGTCTAGTAAGCGTGTAAAGGGTACCGTGAGTGAATATGCGAGCCATTGTGTGAGTTTGTGGAATGGCTGGATGTCTGATATTTTGGTGCTAGTGTTTGGGTAGGGGGATTTAGCGAGGCAAGTCAGAGGCCACGCATCGCCTACGGGGTGTCCATCTACATGTGTACGGTCAGACGGCCAGATTGGAATCAAAAGTTTCTGAAGGACGCTCCATAGGTTGAGGTAGTCAATTTTGCCGGTATTGCCTGCTTTAGAAAGCAGGTAGTCTTCATTTTTCTCGAATATCAGCATGTCAATCTCTCCATGATTGGCTAGAGATACACTTACCAACCAGATGACCAGGTCGACCACTCGTACCAAAGATTTCCGGGAACCCCAACAGAGAACCACCCAGCCTGCGCAGCAATTCCACGCGCTTGTCGACTGCCAGCAGTGGATTAGACTCCTCGTTGATCTGGAAGCCTCGATAAAGTTTCTCTGCATCTAATGTCTGTAGCGCGGCCCCTTTTGCACATCTAATCAGTATTTGAATCCATTCATAGTGAGAAGAAACCGCTTACCTTCCACAACATGCTTCCTCGACGAACCGTTCGTCGCAAAATCACCGTTCAGAAACATATGCAACGACGCAATCGCTATCCCCTCACTCCGATTGTATGTCTGCTCGCTCCCCGGTTCTTGAAACTTCCAAACATCTCCGGCCCCCGCATCTAAGAGAACAGAAACGAAGAAAAGGTCGATAAGACCACGCACTTTCTCTACATTGTCAAAGATCTGATCGTTCCACTGACGTAGTAATTGATCTATGCGAGGAATGCCACCAACTTCGAAATGCTGCCAGCGTCCATGCGGTGGAATGAGGTGATATTTAGCCGGTCCAAAGTCACGCTATATGTTTCAGCTCAATCAATTCGCTATTCTGGATAAATCAATTTGATTGAGAATTTTACCTGAATAATTCCTATAACAAAATCGGCAGCCACACTCAATTTCTCGCGGTTATAGTTGAAATGAGTCAGTTTTCCTTGTTCGGCCAATTCAAGGACTCGATGTGCTCGTTCACGCACGGCCTTAAGGCTTAGGATGTACTCGATTTCGGGATCCATGTCTTGAAGAAGAACTGACGAGCGTAGAGTAAATATGTATACAGGAAAAGAAGTTTGGAAACTGGAAGCAGACCGCTTGTCACTATCAGGTGGTCGTGTGACACATCATTGATTAGCGTCTAATTGGGCCGATGGATCTCACGGCCAGGATCGAGATAGGCTCGTATCCTGCGTCAGATGCCCCATATTTAGAGATAAAGCCAACAAGTAATACCATCAGATCATTAGATTGGAACTATGGATAAATCACAGATCCGCTACATAGATCTTAAAAGCTAGGGTTTCTTATGCCAGCCCTATTTCCCGTCCGATCCTAGATTTCCAAAATAGAATTTTTAAGTCGAATTTAGTGCTAATGGATCATTATTTTATGGAAAATAGAAAGCAATAGATTTTGCATCCTATAATGTCAAAACCGAAGTCAATAGTTGGTCGACATCCTTTGCCCCGGCCTGAAGGACGGGGAAGCTCCAGGTTTCGAAGCGTTTAGTTGCGAGAGTATCAAGAGTCTCTTGATCTGAGGCAGTCAATGGATTTTCCTAATTCTCAGATGAGCCTGAGCACTGCCCGTGATAGCAGCAACGATACCTAATACTTGATGAAGTAAGAAGGTTTTCATGGTGCTCAAGATGAAAAAAGAAATCGAGAAGGGGATTTAATAGGGTCAACTCAATGACAGACACGAGAGTCAGTCCTTGAGTGGGTTACATATGTTGAAATAGATTTTATATATCAATACGGAGGATTATGTCTTTCAATGTTTGCATTGCAACATTTCATCATTTAGTATACTCTTGCATGCCCAGTTATCGTGAAGTTCATTATGCCCCATCAAAGCCCTACCAAGATGATAATGCATTAGCACAATGTTGGTAGATCAACAACATTAGGCATTTTGAGGTCAGCATTAAATCTAGATATACCATGCTATATTAACTGGGAAATGGAAACCAAACAGGAGTGGATAGGAATAGGCACTTCTGTACTGAACCAGAAGTGAAATTTTTTGTGAGCATAAGATGCTGAAGAATCTGGTCTGTCTTCGTGACTGTGCTGATATTTGATCTGATAAATAAACGGGACATATCCAGACAGTTCTATTCAAGTGCAAAAGAAGAAAGAGAAATAACCCTCTATGATGAGAAAGTATCCTTGACTCATCCTTCTAAGCCGTGGTCTAAACCCTATCTTATGCAGGCTGGCCTTGCACAGGCATAGATACTGCCGAGTATCTTTATAACTCACTACTACCAACTGAGTAGAGATTATAAAGCATATAATCCCCAATGTATCCATGGATGTAATCAATATGATATGCAGTGACCCAGCTGTTCGCTACTCTGTCCTATCACAAATCTATACCAATTTGTTAATCAACAATCAGGATGTCTATGTCTCACAACTCGAAGCATGTAGATATGTAGCTGAACGGAATGTATTTCCCGAATTAGAAGATATTCCGGCGGTCAAAGGCCTTGTCTTGTGGCAGAGACCCTTCGGCGACGTTACACAAACGCCCGTATTGAAGAAACTCTTCTAGAGTCTACAGACACTATGTATGTGTATATCTTTTGTGGTCTGACTTTGCATGGCCCTATTGTCCTATAGAATTACTGGGCTGAGAACTGTATTCACGTTTTCCGGGGTCTATTGGCTGGACCCTTGGCCCCATACATCTTTTAGGTCAAGTCCATGTATGCATATGCCTGAATACACGATGTATGCTCTTAAATAATCAAGCCGGCGGGGCCAGCTGAAGATACTGATACATGTCTTTGCTCAGCCGCCATTCAGAATCTCAATCCGAGAAGCACAAGGGAGCCCGCTGAGCCCTATGATCGACGGTTAAAGGTCGATCTTATTTATCCACCTCATCTGCTCCTCTCAGATAGTATCAAAGCATCAGACTGTTTCTGGTTCATCAAGACCGTGATCAAGAAACTCGAAACGCTCATGGCACAATGGACGATGGATCAGGCCTGGTCATGGCCAACGACGCTGGCGCAACGTATGCAACATTATGGATCTTTCAAGCTATGGCAACGACAACATTGATTCTACGAATCATTTCAAGATCATTTCTAACCCGCGACATAGGATGGGAGGATGTCATAATGGCATTCGGCTGGGTTCGTCCTATTCTCTGTTCGATATAGTAGTTCCTAATGTCGAACAGGCAGTCAACCTCGCAAGCACAATAATCATAACCATCTCCAGTAACACCATGATCCACGCAATAGACACCACCACCACCACCCCCTCACACCTCGAAACCACAACGGTATACGCCCTAAAACTCTCCCTAATCACAGGAGCTATAACCCCCAACACAATATGGCTCCCCAAAATCTCCGTTGCCCTTCTACTCAGCCGACTTTTACAGCCTAAACCATGGAAAAAAGTCATGCTCATAGCTCCCTCGGTTGTCGGGTTTGTTGCTGGCGGTATTGGTAGTGCATTAATCACATTTCTACAGTGTAATCCTATAGCTGGGCAATGGAATCCAGAGCGGTATCATCCTACCTGTTGGGATCCAAGCGTCATGGTGGACTATAACATTCCGTGGGCTGGTGTGTTTGCTGCCCAACCTTACCCCAAAGCACCACTGACCTTGATATGAGGCAACAGTATTATCATCAGCCCTCGACATCATCTACGCAATCTACCCAGCAACCATATTCTGGAAAATGCGCCAATTTCCTGTATCCCGCAAACTAGCCATTTCGATCCTCATGGGTCTGGGTCTCATTTCGGGAGGTGTAGGGATATACAAAATGACGTTGACACACTTACTCGGCCGGCGCGATCAGGGCAGCGATGTTGCGATTGCAGTATCACATATTCTCAATGTGTGGACGACGGTTGAGGCGGATTTTATTATTAGTGCGGCTTGTATTCCGCTTTCGAGGCCGGTTTGGAGGTTGGCGATCGGTTTTGTGGGAGATGTCTGGGGAAAGGTTAGAAAGAGGGTTGGGTTGGGTCAGGCTGTTGAGGATAGTGCTGTTGTTGAGAGGAGTGGTGAGTGGAGGGTGAATACGGGTTATATCGAACTTCCAGAGAGGATGTCGGATGTTGATCGTATTGCAACGGAGGGCAGAGAACGACATACCGCCCGAGGTGATATTGGAGTGCGATATAGCTCCGGGGGCGGATGGCGATGAGATACCCCTTGCAAGGATCCGTCTTTCATCAGGCTCAGGGTCCTTCTCATGAATGATCGAATGGATGATGAATCACGTTTGTATAACAATGCTTGATGTACCATATCATGATATCTATGAAGTCTGCTACCACTTGATGAGTGCGCTGTATATTAACAATAGAATAGAAATGAAAGTCCCATGATAAGTAGCAGTCCTTCTGTTCGTCCCGATGCCTCTCATGCAGGAGACCGGTATGAATGCAATTTCATAAGAAAAATCTGAACGCTGCGTTGACCTAAATATGAGTAAATACCTATACATGAAACCCGTAATGCCAATGCAAGAGAAGAATCAAGATAATATACAATAGCCTAAACCGTAGAAACCAGGCCAAGGCCTAGCCTAAAAACTAGCCATCTCAATATAGGTACTGATGAAATTCAACTTCTTCCCTTCATCGGTATTCATAATCCGACGAAACTCATCATAACTGAGCTTTGCGCCGCCACCACGAGCAAGCACCTCGCGTTCTCTGTCGTTGAGAGATGCCCAGTATGCAAGTTGGCGGCGAGTAGGTTTTGATGGTTGCGATGGTGCTTGAGCAGCTCGCTTGTGTGATGGAGGGAGTTTGGGGGATTGATGCACTGGCGAGCCGGTGGATGGAGTGGGTTTGAGGACTGGGGAGAATTTGGGTGCCGTTGCTTCTGCTTGGTTGGAGTTGTCTGGTTGGGGGACTGGGAACATTGTGGAGTTGTCGAGGCGGAGGTGGAGAGAGGAGGCCGCGGCTGCTGCGAGGCTGGGTATGGGAGCTTCGTTTGGTCGGTGTTGAGGGAGTGTTGGGTCGACTTGTTCGATTTCTTCAATTTCTTCCATAGCCTCGGCCTCTTTAACTTCTTCGGCTTCTTCAGGTTCCTCGATCTCCGGAGGACCGTCAACGGCGGCTTCCGCTTCCGCAGCGTCAATCACAGTGTAACCAGAGGCATCTAGTAGCTCCTCCAAACTGGCAGCCTCATAATAATTCATGTAATCCAAGTCGCCCGGGAGACAAGTCTCAGGATCATTCCTTTCCCAGCGTTTGCTCGGGTCTTTGAACCACTCTATTTCAGCGGCCCATCGGATACGGTCGTCACGGGTCCTACGGAGCTCCATCACAAGATCCTCCTTGGCCTTGAACAAGACATCCAGAAGCTCATTCATTCCTTCTTTGGTGGCTTGATAGAGGATCTCTTTCCCAATGTCTCTTTCCGGTTCAGGAACCTCGAATCCGCCCCAACGCTCACCGACTGATATGGAGCCGTTCGATCGCACATCATAATCGTCATCTTCGAAGCGCACTTTTGAAGACGAGCGTGACCTCAAAGACGGTGGTCGAGATGATTGCTCCGGATAGATGGATTCATCCTCAGACTCGTCTTCATCTGTGTCCTCTTCGAACCCTTCGGGAGCTGTGGCGCCATCTTCTTCGTCTGTATAGAATTGGCGACGGCGCCAGCGCTCATGGATCGCCCTCCTTCGAGCTTCTTCAGCAGTAGAACCCGTAGCCTCGTCCTCTTCGTCATCTGTTTCTTCATTATCATCTTCTTCCGCGGTCGCTTCGGGTTGTGCTTGCTCGGCTTCCGCTTCAGCCTGTGCTTCACCTTCAACTTCGACACCACCAGATACTGAAGATGGAGGAGACACATCAGGATGAATGCTGGGTAAATCTTGTCTTTGTCTGAATTGTCGGCGGACAGCGGCATCGGCTACAGCAGTGTACGGATCACCATGATCCATACCATCCGGTCGCAAAACACCCACGCCGTCCACAACCTCCATGTCGCCCTCGAGATTAGTGCGCTTGCCTTCCCCGGTTCTCGGGGTTTCCGCGTTTCCAAAGTTTCCGCTAAAAGCCGAACTGATAGGACGTGTACCCAGCACGATGTCTCGTGCAGCGGTCCCATCGCCAGGGCCAAAGTCTTCCTCCCATGCTTGTACCAAATCCGCACTCAACTCTTTGATAAGCGCATAATAGGCACGGAACATGCGCAGAAAGTCCTTTCTCTCTATGAAGCCATCACCATCAACATCGTAACCTTTGAATATGCGTCGCATTTTTTCGTCTATTATTGCCTTGTTATTGAAGCTGGCAATGCCCTTGGCAAACTCCTCGAAGCCAATTAGGTTGTCTCCATTGGTATCATAGAATGCAAACATGCGATCAAAGATCAAACTTGGCGGCGGAGGCCGAGAAGATGTATTCGGGATGAAACAACGATCGAAAGTCTTGCGGTCAATAGCCATGCCCAATTTGTTAGGGTCTGCAGGCCATGTGGTATTGGCCAGACACCGATACTGGTCCCATAACGCGTCAAGCTCGGTGTTTTCGAACGAGGTTTCCTTGGCTAGGCGACGAGCCAAAGTTGGTGGCAGGTTCTTGGGCAGAGTTTCGGGTTTGCCAGGGTACCATACGGGGCGTCCTTGACGTGGGATGCCCATGTAAGGTGCCGGAATGCGAACTTTGAGAAAGATATGAGTCTTGTTGTGAACCTGCTGAGCTTCGCAATTCTCACACAGATCAAAATCAACGCAGTTGTCGCATCGATATCGGATCCCTTGGATCGGCATCATACCGCAGTTATTGCAGGTAACACCACGGTGTATGTAGCCATCTTTTTTTGCCTGATCTTCTGCGATATGATACAAGAGATTAAGCAAATTCTGACCCTCACGCGCTGGTTCTCCATCTGCATTGTCGTTGCGCCAGGAAAAGACACTTTCCGTCTCGCCTGCATCTTCCACGATTGGATTTAATTCTTCAGGCTCTCGGGCTGGGATATTCGCCGATAATGTGACTCTAGTACCAAGCTGACGCCGCACACGCAAAGCCTCACCAAATGCCGGATCTGCATTGAAATTGTCAAGCGCTCGTTGTATTCCAGCATGCGAAATGCCACGATGACTAAGTTCCCGCGTCAGATATTCTCGCTCCGCCGAGCCCTCTGGTATCGTATGACCAGGCGGGAAATCGAGCGCAAAAAAGGACTCCAGAAAAGTATCCTCCATCATATCCCGCATTCGTTCCGCGTGCGATTCCGGCATTCCAACCTCGGCCATGAGTTGATTCCGCGTGACGAGCAACGAGGGGAGCAGTCCACTCTCTACCATCCGTCCATCTTCCGTCTCGATTCTGAATGTTCCATATGCTCCATTCTCTCTTTCGAGTTGTTCCAGATGCGCAACTGCCCTAGAAGAGGGGGTGTCGGTCACCTCACTGGGTACATTTTCGCGACGATGTCGGCGGAGAACGGCACCTCGACGTTGGAGCTGGGGAGTGCTTTCGGTTGTAGCGGTTGTGTGGGAGTGGTAGTAGAATATGCCGCCGAGTAATGCAACGCCTGCAGCTGCGAAGAGCGCAGGTCGGTATCGGGAGTATTCGTCTAGCATCACACTGATGACCGCCAGGGACGATAAGGTTGATGGTTATATGGCGTCCACATGGAAATTAAGTATTGAATAATAGGAGAGATCGATGTTATAGCGATGCGGACATGTCAGCGCAAGATAGCTGGGACAGTGTAAAGTCAACCACTGAATTAGCTTTGATCAACAGAACGCGATGTGGATTAATCACGTTGAAAACTCGAAAGTCCAGGCTAGATAGCTGGTCTGATCAATGACAAATTTTTTCTGATAGATGGCCTAGCACTAGATTAGACGGATGTAAGCAGACGTGAATGTTGAGTTGATGTTTGTGAAGCTCAAGAACAATCCGCATCCGCCGCACGGAAAGTATTCAAGCTCCGAACGCACTATTCCCGATTTGGATCTACATCTAAAAGTCTAGATCAAATATATCTGCAATCTCTTGATTATCATGTTTAAACAAAATATATAAAAATAGAAAGTAAAAATTTTGTATATGTACATGCAGTCTATAAATAATGGTGTGTACCATGAACAAGAATCCGTCTATACAGACCACGACACCCCGGACCTTCATGTGCTAGTTCAATTGTCGAGTATGAACCAACCGTCCTTTTCACCTCAAAGCTTAGTTTCCTTGATGAAAAACGCACTAACAAGCGCGAAAAGCGTAATACCCATCTGAACAGCAAAGGTAATATTCGTAGACCAACCATAGGCCCTACGAACAACGTCTTGAACGTCAATGGGCAAAGTCTTGATAAAGTCGAGAGATTGTCGCACACCATCCACAATACGATCTATATCTGTACTACCGTGGAGCACAAGTTGGAGTCTGTCACGGAGAAGTTGTTGTTCGACAGTGGATGCGAGTGAAAGACCGAGAACGCTGCCGAGGGAGCGGAAGAGGTATGAGCAGGCTGTAACGACTGCTTGGTCTTCTGAGGTGCAGTTCGAGACTGCATTTCTAGCGTCAGTAGCTTCTCCGGCCGAGTATATAATCGATGAACACTTACTAAGTCCGATCAATGTTGTAGTAACGCCTATGCCATTTCCGAAGGCAGATATCATAGCTCCCACAATCATGATCTGGTATGCATCGGCAATAGCCCCCGAAAATAGGAAGAGGACAAGTGAGCCAGCGAGTAAAAGTGCATATCCGAAAATGGTGAGCCCGTAGTACGTCCCAGTCCGCTTCATCAAGTATCCTGCAGCCAAGGAACCCGACACACCAAGTATAATCTGTGGTAAAAGTCGCACGCCAGCGACACTAGCCGACACCCCGTTCACAGCTTGAAAGTAAAGCGGAATATAGAATATAGTGCCCATGAAACCTGCAAAGCTGAAGAAATTGCACGCATAACAAGCAAGTAGATTCTGGTCGAAGATGAGGTGGCCAGGCGCGAATGGTTCGGATGCGACGTAGTTCTCAATCAGGATGAAAGCCACGAACAGGACTACCGAAACGATCAAGGAAACATAAGTTTCCGGGATGGTCCAGGAGACGTTACTTCCTCTGTCGAGGCCGACAGAGATGCCCAGGACGGCTCCTACGAGAACGGTGGCGCCGAGGAAGTCGATGCGTTTGAGCTTTGCGATCCAGTCTCCTGAGTCAGGGCCAGGGACGTGCAGCGAGAAAGTGACGAACAGGAATGCTAGTAGACATATAGGCGCTTGCACAATGAATGCCCTAAACAAAGCGTAAGCGATGTATACTCAATGCCCTGGTGTTTCTCACTTACCAACGCCAGCCAATGTAGTCGGCCAATATACCCCCTAGATTCGTCAGTATCACTGACATTCTAACGACCTGTCAAAATGGTCTTACCTAGCGGTGCACCAATTCCCGATCCAGAAGCATATATGATATTGATAATCCCCTGCCATAAGCCCCGATCACGCAAAGGCACCAGGTCGCTAATAAGAATGCTAACAACCGTCGTCATACCTCCACCCCCAATTCCTTGATAAACCTAATACAATGTCAGCCATCTCATTACACCCCAATCAGTAAGGATCAGACCCTATCGTACCCGCGCAGCAATTAACTGATTAATATCCTGTGCCAACCCACAAAACAAACTTCCCGTGCCAAAGACAGTATAGGCAAATAGTAAACATGCCTTGCGCCCGAAAATATTGCACAATTTGCCGTACAAGGGCTGAAAAGAAGTCAACGTCAGGAAATACGAAGTCGCAATCCAGCTCGTCAGGTTGAGGGCCTTCAAATCGCTGCCAATTTTTCCGTAGCTTGCGACGATGATAGTTTGATCGGCTGCTGCTAGGAAGACCTAAACAAGAATTATTAATTTGGGCATACTAAGCAGGTTCGAGGAACACTTACACCAATCGAAATAGCAGGAACAATATACCTCAACTGGGTCGCAGCAGATGCAGAGCCCTTTTGCGCTCCATTTTCCTGTGGTAGAGAAAAATCGTCGGATACTTGCTCTGGATCTGTGGTACCATTGGTGCGAATATCGTCGCGCAACAGGGGCGTATGTTCAGTTGGACTCGTTTCTGTAGCGGCCATCTTTACTCACGGACCGAATCAATCAATTCGGACGAAGATCGATGCTGTGGCTGTCAAAAGTGTATATACAGATTCCGCGATTAAAAATCCAGACTCATAGTCGTCCAATTGAGTGTGTTGATGGGATGATATGATGAGTCACTCCGGCCAATATTTTACGAAAAAATATTCGTCCATGACACAGAAGAAGAAAGAACAGAATCTCTCAATCTTGCATCTGCATCGAGTAGAGACTAGAGTGACTAGTTAATTAATCTAGTCTTGCGCAAATTGATAGCGAAATTATTAATCGACCGAATAGATAAAGCTGGCCAATTAGATGGGAGTATTTCGGGGCCCCTCGGCAAGTCGGCATTCTCCACGAGGAGATTCAGTGCGAATATCGAATGCATTTAAGCATCAATCAATGTTATCTTAGCTAAAATATGTATCTCCGAGTACATGACAATCATAGAGTGTTTATATTGGGTATCCAACATCTGGAATCGTAATATCTGCTAGCGCTATGCAATCAAAACCAACCGGAGTCGCTATCATGCGTATATTATTCTGCTATGTTTGCATCCTCGTCGTCATCATCATGCTGCAGCTACCTGAGCAGACTCCGGCATTGGAACAGGACCACCAGGAGAATTCGGGAAGCGTGCTGTCAAGACTTCGACACCATCCTCAGTCACAAGAAGGGTGTGTTCAAACTGTGCAGACAGAGAACCATCCGCGGTGACACTAGTCCAATCATCCGGC
The DNA here is from genome assembly GCA_001305275.1 of Talaromyces verruculosus. Classification (NCBI taxonomy): domain Eukaryota; kingdom Fungi; phylum Ascomycota; class Eurotiomycetes; order Eurotiales; family Trichocomaceae; genus Talaromyces; species Talaromyces verruculosus. Next base: position 115,832 of record LHCL01000017.1, read on the forward strand.
CATGTCTTATCCTTGTGTGTACCAATGTTGATCATAGGCTCAATGGTAAAACACATTCCGGGTTTGGCAGCTCCAACCGTCTTGTTCTTGGCGTAGTGAGGAATATTCGGTGCGCAGTGGAACAGTTGGTTGATTCCGTGACCGCAGTAGCTCTTTACCACACTGCAGTTGCGTGCCTTGGCGTGTTTCTCGATGACGTTTCCAGGATCTCGGAAGAGCATGCCTGGCTTGACCAGCTCAATTGACTGTTCCAGACATTCTCGGGCTGTTTCAACCACTCTGACAGCATCGGGGTTAGCTTTTGCCTTGTCGCCAACGTAGTAGGTTTCGTTCAAGTCGCCGTGGAATCCGCCATGGTATAGGGTCACGTCGATGTTCACAATATCGCCGTCCTGTAGAGGTCGCTGGTCGGGGATACCGTGGCAAATAGTCTCGTTCACAGATGTGCAGACGGATTTCGGGAAGTGTACGTAGTTGAGAGGGGAAGGGTATGACTATAGTATCATGTCAGCTCCGATCGAGTGAGAGAAAGGGAGAATTCATACATTACGTTCAAGGCATGCCTTGTGGACGACTTCGTCAATGTAATCCGTCGTAACACCCGGCTTGATTTCTGCTGCTGCAATATCCAAGACCTCTCTAGCCAAACGGCACACTTTCCTCATCCCTTCTTGTTCTTCCTTATTCAGTATCGTAATGTTATGTCTACCGACAAACTTCTGCTCGGATCGAGGAATACCATCTCCGGCATAATCGGGGTGCGCAATGGACTCTGGGACGGCTCGGCGTGGTGAAAGGGGATACACTGGTCTTAAAGAGCCAGTGAAAGGAAACGTAGGAAACGGATTGTATTGGCCGGTAGCTGGATCTGGTTCAGAAACTACCTTGGGAGGGAAGAAATTGCTGAGGATATTACTCTTGGTTTTGTGGACTGTCTTGTGGGAGGCCTGATGGTTGTGATGATTAGCTCGGGGTACAGGGATTGAAGAGTGGTTGCACGAGCGCAAAGATATATGCACATACCCAACTACGCTTGAAGCAGTCTTGTGAGCAGAAGAAGCTGTCGGTGCCCATCTTCAAACAGGTGGGACACTGTAAGGTCCCCGCATCGTTGGCGCAATCGAGGCCGATGCATTTGCGAGGAGCGACGGCTGCCATGGTGATAATCCGGGGAATAAGGCAGCCAAGACGGTAAAAATGACCGGATTATACAAGATGAAATGAACCCAGCGTCCGTTGCTGCCGCTCTGTTGATAAGAATTGAACGGGTAAAAAAAATGATCAGAGGTCGGATAAAAAGATCTGCGGCTTTGGCTCCGGGAGTGGGGAAGGAGCCAAAACGGTCAGACTGCCCGATTAGATAAGCTCTGAATTTATACTTCGACTGTCCCGCACTCTCCGGGTTTTTTTCTTTCTTTGATCGTATGACTCTTCAGTTGCTGCTCAATGCGTACATAGCATATTCTGTACGCAGAGCAAGATGGCAGCTCCCACACGCCAAAAGGTAGTCATAGTGGGCGCTGGTCCCGTCGGATCATTGGCCGCTCTCTATGCAGCCTCCCGCGGTGACGATGTCGAGGTTTATGAGCTGCGTGCTGGTAGGTCTTCTTCTAGTGATCAGCTTGTCAGCATACAAAAACTGATATAATCTATATAGATCTCCGTGATCCGGCCACTGTCCCTTTGAATTTTACAAAATCGATCAACTTGGCGCTCTCGGAACGAGGCATCCATTCCATGCACCTTTCCGGCCGCGAGGATGTCGTACATAAAATAATGAGCCAAGCTATACCCATGCATGGTCGAATGATCCACGGCAGGGACCTCACCGGGAACCTGTGGCAGGCCGCTCAAGCCTATGATGTTCACGGACAGGTAGGTGCATATCCAATCAACAAGATACGACATCGTGCTGACAAATTAGGCCATCAACTCGATCGACAGGGCAACCCTAAATAACGCGCTTCTTGACGAACTCGAAAAAACACCCAATGTGAAATTATTCTTCAACCACAAACTCACCGGAGCCGACTTTCACTCACGCAAGGCTTGGTTTGAGCGTCGCATACCCGAAGACGAACACAAAACCGACCATCCCCATCCAGATGAAGCCGCCGTTGACTTTGACCGAGCACCAGAAGTCGAAGTGTCATTCGACTTTCTCATCGGCGCTGACGGGGCACACTCTGCGTCGAGATATCACATGATGAAATATTCGCGAGTGGACTATCAACAAGAGTACATTGACACACTATGGTGCGAGTTCCGAATCGAGCCTACTAAAGAGGGAGATTTCAGGATATCGCCCAATCACTTACACATCTGGCCTGGCAAGGAGTTTATGTTTATTGCGCTGCCGTCTCCGGACAAGTCATTTACATGCACATTGTTCGCCCCGGCAGACCATTATGCTAGTCTCGGAACTACCCCTGAGGCATTGTGCAAGTCATTCCAACAACACTTTCCAGGAGTGTCTCCAGAGTTGATCTCACCCGAAGATTTATACCAACAATTTACCACCAACCAACACCTTCCATTGATCAGCATCAAATGCAAGCCTCACCACTACAATTCCAGCGTCGTCATAATCGGCGACGCAGCACATGCCGTCCTCCCATTCTATGGCCAAGGCCTAAACGCCGGCATGGAAGACGTCAGAGTCCTTTTTGAGATTCTCGATTCCCACGGCGTATATGACGCTTCTCACGACGCAGCTTCCAGAGACGTTGCTCGAAACGCGGCCTTTGAGACATACACCAAGACACGGGTCGCAGACGCACACGCCATCAATGAGCTGTCAAAAGGAAACTTCATCGAAATGCGCGCCGGCGTCAATTCACGCTGGTACAAACTCCGCAAATTCATCGAAGAAAATCTCGACCGCTACATGCCACAACTGGGCTGGCGGACTCAATACTCACGCGTCAGTTTCAGCAACATGCGCTACTCCGAGATTATGAAGGCCGTTGAGCGACAGCGTCTACTTCTCACTACCACTTTCGGCACGGCTGCATTAACAGCTGTCATTGTGGGACTTGCGTTTGGAGGAAAGGTGCTGTTGAGACATCCATTACACTTTAATTTGCAACGAGCTTTTGGATACCTTCCGGGGACACGTTGATCGTCTTGGATAGAGAGGAAACGGTGGATTGCAGGATTCGATTCACCATGTTGATACAATTGTGCATGTATTATATGACCCTATAAAATTTCTCCTCTTTTGTTGATTGGTATATGATTTGACTGGATTTGTGAGGAACATGTGTGATACTAACCTACTCATCATAATAGAACGCTCTCAATCAAAGAAAATTGCATGAAACATTGCATAAATATCAGCGACAAGCCAAAAGGGAAAGATGCTAAACAACAACAGGATACATATAGAACTAAGGCCGTCACACATCACCCCCCTACTATGCCAAATCACTCCCTAAAGCGAGTAGACTAACCAATCTTCTTCTCAATCCTCTTCAAAAACCCATTAACTTTACTATCCATCCTACCCAACCCCGCCTCAATCTTGGTTCCCCTCGATGACGACTTTGAGTTGTGAGAGGAATGTTTCGAGGATCCCTTTAGTTCCGCTTCGGTGGGGATGTAGATGTGATTGTGGATGTCGTATTCGGTGCTCATGGGGCCGTATTGTTGCTGGATGGGTTGGGAGTAGGAGTAGTTTGAGTAGCCGCCTGCTATGGCGACGCGTTCGTCTTCGGGGGGTGAGGCGGTGTGGCCTTGAGCGTGGGATTGGGTTTGGGATTGGAGGTAGTCTGCGTATTGGGGGTGGTGCGGATGGTGATGCGCGATAGAGGCATGCTGTTGTTGCGGGTTGAAGGAATCCTGCGAGAAGAGGTGTGCGTTCGGGTTTTGGGGTGGTGCTGCAAAGGTCATGCCGCCTGCTTGTGTTGGTGGTGGACTGGCTACGGGGACGGCGGTATAGCTTGGTGGTCCGGGTAGTCCAGCGCTGGGAGGTGGCGAGCTATATCCGTATTGTGCCAGGCTGAGATTGGCGTAAGCCTGGGGGTGAGAGAAGCTGCCGGCAGCAGCTTGTCCTGGAAGATAGTGCTGCGTTTCGTCCGCTACAGCAGCTGCGACGAGACCGGTACCGTCTGCGGCATCCTCAGGCGGAGGAGTCTTTTCTCTATGTTTGATCGGTTCCGGAGCTGCGGGCGCAGCTGGATTATAAGCCAGAGGGGTAAAATTTGTCGATTCCGCTTTGGCTGGTTGCGCGGCAGCAGGCTGAGGCTCTGCGCGCGAATCTCTCGTCTGACCGTTTTGGTATGCGGGATCCGTAATCGCTACATTCTCCAACTGTTCCACCACCCGACTTACCGCAGGCTCCGGGACAGTCTGAGGCTGTTGAGCCTGGCGATCACTCTCCAGTTGTTGAGGCGGAAGAACTCGTGCAACCGCATCCAAGAATTGATCCGCATCTTCCACAGTCCAGAAATATATATCCAAGGTGTGTAACCGATAATTGTGTTTACTCTGATCCCTCGGGTCCGTAAACGGAAGAAGCCAAGCATCCTGATTTCCGACAGGACTATGCGCCGAAACAGGCGAATTCTCGACTTGCGAACCGACGGTCACAGTAACTAATGTCGGAAATCTGGTCGAATGTACCATGTGAACATGATCAAGAGCTACCACCACAGCTTAGTCTGATATACTCGGCCAACATGTATGTGTGTGAGCTAACCTCCTTGAAAAGCATCTTGATCGTTTGTGCCTGGGTTATTCGCAATCTCTAGCCTGGCGCTACCCCGCGCTGCATCGTGGTATACGTAGAGATAGGAGCCTTTATCGAATCGGTGATAGGTGGGGTTTGGTGTAGGGTTCGTGAAGTAGTAATGGACGTCGGCGAAGCTGCGACGACGTTGTTAAATCCATATCATCTGTTGGTAGTATGCAGCCTGCACTTACAGCGTCAGTAAACGGTCTTCACCCGGAAATGGCGGCATGGCGCAGTTAGATCAGTAACTGTTCGCCGCGGAAGTGACAACAAAAAGATAGCTTTCAACTTGCAGAGAACACAAGGTGGCTTTTCATATATACATTGAACATTCAAATCGACTGAAGGGAGTAGAAGAGTAGACGAGAGCGACTTACCTGCGAATCAGTGGCATTGCTTGCATCCATGTAGCACGATTGGGCAGCGTGAGGGGAGTGAGCGGCTAAGGAAGCACGCTGGATGGACGATGAGGTCGCTGCGACATGTGATTTGCTTAAGCATAAATGACGCTAGGAAAGTCGGCGCTTAGAGCTCCCGTGATTTGTGGCTTTTGATTGGACAATTGGTTTGGCTGTTGTCGGGTCGGTTAAACACTTTTTCCGCAGAACTCCGTGCTGTACCTGGAGAAAAAACATCATCGAGATATACAGGTCAGTCGACACTGAACTCACGGAGCTACACTTCACCCACGTCTACGTTGTTGATGTCCTAATAAGAGGTATGTACATACCTTCCTTGGATGCATTATATTTCTAGCCCCACGCGATGCTAACTTCAGCGTTCAACAGCTCCCAATCAAATCCATCACCACTCATATCGTCCGGAACCCCGACATCAAGGCCACCGGCCTAAATAACTCCCACCATGTCTCTCGTCCACCTCGCACACATGTGCTCCCACCTCAACAACGTCACCAAAGCCCGGCTAGGTCTCACATCCATCGTCGACACAAAAATGCACCGCAACCTAATCCTCGCCATGCAACAACAAGGTCTAATCGGCAGCATCGTCCGGGGCGGCCGCTCACCTCCTCCTCCCCATTTATTACTTGGTCAACCCACCGCAACATCCGCCGCTGATGCCAGCACTGCTGCCGGAGCAAGCGGCGTAATCGAAACCGAACCCGTCACACAAGCCAACGTCGCGTCAAGACGGCTCTGGCTCGGACTAAAATACTGGCAAAGCGAGCCCGTGCTCGGCAAGATCACGCCAGTCAGCAAACCCACTCGACGAATTATCATGGACCTCCCGGCTTTGCGTAGAGTCATTCGCGGGTCAAGGAGTGGTACTGTAGATGGATTGCGGTCGCCGGGTGAATGTCTCTTTTTGTCTACGGATCACGGCATATTGGAGGCCAGGCAGTGCGTTGAGAAGAAAATTGGTGGTGTGGTTCTGTGTCGGGTTGAGTAGATTGTACTACTATCTGCTGAAGATTTGTATCTTGTTGGGATTTTTCTGCATCGATGAGGAGTTTGGATTGTTTTTATAGAAGTCTTGCGTTTGCGACTTCCGATTTTCAGAGTTCATATTTTATATACCTCGCGCTGTATTCTATGTACAATATACATTCCCTGAATGACTTTACTCTTTACATCTAACTGACTATCTTAAGGTATCATTCAATGACCTTCAATAAAGACTGGAGACTATCATTATCTATACATCTATATGCAACTATATACCTCTAAACAATGTTCTACTTCAACTTCTGAAAGCGAAGACTAAATCTTCGCCTTCAACCCAACACCCACCAACCTAACCCTCAAAAGCGCCATCCCCATCGTCGCAATCGCAAAACACAGTCCCGAGAAAACCGCAACAAACGTATAGCTTCCATTATCCGCGGATATGATTGCTCCAGCCACCGGTGGTCCTATCAACGCTCCAATAGATGTGAATGCCATAAACACACCCATCCTGAACCCAATCTCGTTCATGGGTGAGATGGTAGCGATCAGACTGGGTCCCAGACCGATGACGCCGCCGGAACTGAAGCCGAAAAACGCGGCGAAACAAATTATGGCGGCGTTGTTGTGGCCCGGTAGCCAGAGGGCGAGGACGAGGATGGTGGAGAGGCCGGACATCATGGTCATGACGTTGAAGCGGCCGGATTTGTCGGCCATGTAGTTGGGGAGGGTTCGGCCGATGAGACTGCATCAATTAGTATCGAAAATATGAAAGTAAGCGGAGGGAGAAATACCTAGCACCGTTCAAAATGGGGACGAGACCCCATGCTAAATACGTGCTCATACCATATCTGATAGCAGCAGTCACGATATAGTTAAAGGGGATAAGCATAGCCACTACCACCCATCAGCCTTTGCCCTTCCTTTCTTACATAGCATAGTCGGGAGGGAAACTTACGAAACATAAAAAACTCCGAAATACACAACACCAAAAAGTTTAAGTCCTTCAACGGCGCAATGTATTGCATAATGCAAAAGGGGCGAGGTTTGTGTGGCAGAGCGGAACTGATACATGTATTCGCAATGACGAGCATGCCCAGGATCATAAATGCGCAGATTCGCATTGTCCAGCCAAAGCCGACTTGGGGCAGGAGGTGTTGCACCATTAAGGGGAATATAACGCCTCCGAGAGAGGAGCCTGCTACACTCAGGCCGGCGGCGACACCGCGGCGTTTGCGGAAGTATGTTTGTGGCTATTGTACAGGTTAGTCTTCTGATAAATGTGGATAGGGGGAAAGGGGCGTACAGCTGACAGAGCCGGAGTGAAGATAAAGCTTGCGCCAATGCCAGAGACCACGGATTGGCTGAGGAAGAATTGATAGTATTCCTTGCACAGACTGGTCATCATGAGACCAAAGACATGCGCAACAGATCCTGCGAATAGTGGCACGCGGGGACCGTAGCTATCGAATACCTTGCCTGCCACGGGAGCCATTGCCAACATGAAGAAAACTTCCCTCGTCAACATGCACACCATCCATATTTAAGTGTGAGGGGAGCGTACATTGCACCGACGTAATCCACGAAACAGTCGAACTCGAATGCCCCTTTAACTGATTCGATTGATACTCATCCTGAAACAACCCAATACAATTCGTCCAGCCAAAGGAAGTGAATAACGCAGCAGAAGCTCCTAGAACAGCCAACCAGGCTTTTGTGCCACCTTCAGGTACTTCTGGAGGGGCAGCAGCAGCAGCAGGTGCTTGCGATCGTTCGGACTTTTGCAGGTCGTCGTTGTCGTCGATTGTGTCTTGTGGAACGTCGTGTTTCTCGAGGCTTTCGAGGTCGACTTCTGTGTGAGACTGGGATTCTGTGGTGTCTGCCATGACAGCCTAGTAGTAGTAATCAGGGTATCTAGTATAACTGCAGTGTAGTTGCTAGAATCACCAGATAACAGAATAAAAGTAAGAGAATGAAACTGGGTAAGTTACAGATTTCAGCCGTTCAGTATTAAATAGCTAAATGATAGTCCAAGCAGCTACTCGATTTAGTTCTCCGACTCTAAAAGGGTACATTATCTCCGTCCACAACATACTAAAGCTCGGAGTTCGGCCGCGACGTTAGTTTAGTTTACTGTTAAAGGAAATGCCAACCTAACACACATCATATCATACTCTAAATACGTATGGCTAGGCTAAAGTCTCCTGAGCTGGAGTTTACCAGGTTAGCGAAGGTCGGACTTATGGTGGCTTTATAGCTCCGAGCGTGTTATGTCCGCAGTTAGTATGGAGTACGTACTAGTGCATCTCCTGATGCCCCTCAATTTTCTAGGAAGATCTGTCGAATGACTCGAGTGCACTTACTACGTAGTTAAAACATGAACGAAGACATTGTATGGAAATAGGTCAGGGCAAGACTCCGATTGGTTCGTAAAGAAAATAAGCCCTAATTCATACTCGATATGGATGTATAGACCGATTATTCCGATATATCCGAGTCCAGCCAAATCGGCGCCGATGACTGCATTCGTTTAGCGTTGCGCATTTCTTGTATAGCGCTATCAGCCAGTCAGATGTTATTACGTATCTGACAATGTTGCTGAAGAGTTGGGAAGAAAGATGCTAGATGTATAGAGCCTCATTTACACTTCTCCTAACTCGAGGCACGCCTGGAAATGAACATTAAATGTCTTCGACCTACAATCCATCCGCATCACTGCCCGATCCAACACAGCCCTTTCATGAGTAAATTTGAAAACGAGGCTGAAGGTTAAGGCTCGGATGTACATTAGTAACAGCTGGAGTCAGCCTTGCATATGAATCGAAAGTTGAATCATATGACTATCGTAAATCACGGCCTTCTATAGACATTTGCAGGCAGTGATTGATCTTAGATGCATAAGTGTAAATAGGATAACAAGACGTCTCTACATTTTGATTCGCTGGCTCGTGTGGTATTGTTTGTATAATCACTATGAAGCCGGATCTTTTCTCTTTACCCAAGATGTATTCTCGTTTAACAACAGTATTTATCATAAATTCCCTGCACAGATGCAAATCAAATTAGGGTTATGGATGCATTCAGGTGTCAAGGTGTCGAGGCCTCAGGGCATCGAACCTCATAGTCTATGACGAACACAACCCAGGCAACCACCTTCCTCTTTGTTTACACCGAAGCTGACCTTCTTCAAATATCTCCCCAATGTTGAACAAAAGGCCAAAAGTCCAAACAGCATGGAGCCTTCGACAATGGCCAAAACCGGGTTCAGCGATCTGCCTCTCGAGACTGTCCTACAGATAGTCACCCACCTTGACAATGGCATGGACCGTCTCTGTCTCGCCTTGACATGTCGGTCTCTTCTGAACCTTCTCGACAAGGACAAGACGCTGCAACGCTCACCCAGATACAGAGCGTTCAAGAGCATGGCTCCACCCCAAATCGGCAAACACGCATCTGAGCGATGGACGCTTCTTCGCAAACTCGAGGATTCAAGATGGCGGTGTTGTTTCGGTTGTTTCAAGCTTCATCCAGCCCATGAATTTTCTGTTAGGGACCTCAGGACTGGCAGTAATAAGCGGAAGTGCATCTTTGGGTCTCTGGTTGGCACCGTTGGTCTATGTCCTTGTATGGAAATTACATTTCGAGACAAAATCAAATTGGTGAGGCTGCTTTCAGAAGAACCGAAACCGCAAGACCCAAAACAGAAAACGAAATACTACAAAAACTACACGTTCAAGGAATTCAGATTCACGATGTCGTCTAACAAGGCTGTACACGAATGCTCTTACTTGCCGAAACCGACAGAGACAGATCCATTACGGGCTGGACTGTGCTGTGATGTGGAACTCTTCCTTGAAAAAGACGGGGACTTGATCGCCAAAACCAGATACAAAATCACTACCAACGAGAGATTATCTAATTACCTCCTAAATCACAACATGTTGATATGCCCGCATCGACGACTCATCACTCAACCCCATGAAATTCAGCGAGCCCATAATGCACCTGGTCCTACTCGTGAGTCGGTGACTCAGGTGAAAGTTGACGGGACGTGGTGGAAGTGGTCGTGGCATTCAATTAAGTGTTCGGGGTGTAAGACTACCATCTGTAACCCAGAATGGACTTTGTTAAGACGGAAGATTCCTAATACTAAACCGGCTGAGCCCATTTTTGTTTTTGAAACGAGGAGATGTCTCGGAAAAGCTATGGAGAAAGCTGATAAAATATGGTATCAACAGAGTGATAATAACATGCCTTGAGAAAGACCCTGTCCCGTTCATTTGTCCTTTATTGATAGCAATAATCAAAGGTCCTTCTACTGAGATCCTCTAACCAAAACTTTCCATATCCAAAGGATCATCCCCCCTAATCCCTCTCCACCACTCACTCTGCCTCACAAGCTCCCCTTCCTCTCCTCCCAGTAAACCCCAATACTTCCTCAGAAACCAGTCCTTGGCTTCCCAACTCCTACCATCCCACGGCGTCCCAGAAGATGTATACCCCGTATTTTCCTCTCTATCCTTTCTACTGGTAGGACCCGCACCACCCCAACACACCAGTCCCGCAAGCACATCCTGAAAGAACTCATCCTGATCAACCCGGTCTTGTTGTAAAATAAAGTTCTTTCGTAGTGTGGGAAATGGTAAAATATCAATCTGCGGATGATGTTTGATAGTGATTTGCTCCCTATTTGGCCTTAGATCCGGTTTGAGTGTACGAAAGATTTGTTGCACTGTGTTTATCATTAAGTCGTTCCTTGATGTATCGCCATTAACCGAGTAGTCCGTAATACTGAAGCGGTAGAACGGCGAAAGGCTTTCGTCGGCGCAGATGATTTCCTCTGTTAGACCGACGTGCATACCCAGATCGACGAGAGCGGATAATGTGCAGATTGTGTCGAGGCGGAGGTTATTTTTATACGGATCCGCTGCCATCATCAATGCAGTAGTTGTATCGTTCGGTGGTGGGGATGGTGGTGTTTTGAATCTGAGCACCCTGATTTCATCAAAACTGAATGGATCGGGTCCTTGGGTTTGAACTTGGAAATGTGGATTGGAACAGCTGCAGTTTATGGTTGTCGTCCAACGAGAATTGTGGCTGGCGTCGTGGTTGTGTTTGACGCGGATCAAGAGTCGTGGGTCGACTGTTATTGTGGTATCCCATGTGCTTGGATCCGAGCATGTGGTCTTCGCATCGTCCAATGTATTTAGTAGGGATGTTGATTGGTCTGGACCATCTATCACAAAATCCCATATTCCCGATGTCAATGATGCGTCGTCTAGTTGCGGGACAGAACTCCCTAAACCCAGCGCGAAGGGAAGTTCCTCGAGCCGAACATCTGGATGAAAGCATCCCTGCGAAGTCGCTATATGTGTAGTGGAAGCACCGTAATTATATACCTTTAAATCCTCCGGTCTAGTCTGAGTTGAAGAAGTGTTGATGGCCACGGCTGTATCTGTAGTACCAGCATCGCACGACACAGCAGTTGCTGCAAACGCCTCCAGCTGATCACGGCGTTGACGCAATTTTGCTCCTAGAACAAGAGATTAGTCGTGTTTTCTTCACGGTAATGTCGGTTCATGTATTCTATGGTTGAAGCTTACGATACTTTCTCTGGGCCTGGATATTTTGTTGTCGCCTCTTCTCCGGGTCTCGACGAACTGGTTGTTTGCGTTTCTCTTTTGTCACGTTTTCAACTGATCTGATTTGCGGTGGCATGTCTTATGTGTAACACTACTAAGTACCGTAAGAACTTCGATAGTATTGTACATGTGTTGTTTGAGAATTGATGAGAAGATATAAAAGAAGAGGAGAAGATCGGAGAGGTAGGGGCAACTAGTGGATCGGTCCGCTAACTACGCCCATATATCATCACCACCACACATTCCAGTATGTTTCAACGACGCAATTCGCGCTTTGGGCAGATATATACGTTTCGGAAAATGATAGATCAATCGCAAAAATGAAAAAAGAAGAAAAGAAGAAAGAGAAAAAGAAACGGAGGGAGCAACCCAAACCCTAATTTTGGAGTTGTAGAAAAAGAAAAAGAAAGGCCCGAGCTGCGATTCGAACGCAGGACCTCATCCATTCTTTTCTAATGTTGTCACTAGATGGAATAATCCCGAAGGATGCATCGTACCCCTAGACCACACGGGCTTTTCTGAGAAGGTCTTATCTTTAACTTATATAGAAAGCGGCCCTGATTGCTATCTCCAATCCTGGATCAACAACGCCCATAGTAGCCAGGTTCTTTTGAAAACCGTACTACATGTAACGTAAATTTGTGTAGCTATGGACCGAGACACGAAGATTAATTCACATAGTTACCTACTATCGGTCAAGATAAGCCCTACGTTGTGGAGATGCATTCACAATCTTTTAGATGAGTTTACAGCGTCAAGGTCTGAGGAAAGAAATACCAAGACCGACAATTTATACATAGGAAGATTTAGTCACTGGAGTACCTGGCTAGCGATGAAACATATTCAATATACAAACTTGGAACTGTGCTGCGAGTCTCAGTATTCATTCCTTCCACTCATCTCGGCCCAACTTGATGATATCACCCATTTCCACAGTCCAATATTTCGAAGGCGCCTTGCCATCTTCTGCGATACGAGCAGCTGCTACTGCAGCTCTGCCGATAACAGTTTGATCCTGGCCTGCATCATTATAGTCAGTAATCGCACCCTCTTAGGATCCATGTCATGAGTGATGAACATACCCAAGCTATCTTGAATACCCTGGCTTATCTTGTGAAGATTTTCCACAAGTTTCTCAACCAGCGGAGCTTTGGACTTCTCCCGGCCAATAATCATACCCGGCCGCAAGATGATGGCTTGTTCGAAATCAAGCTCTTTGATGGCATCCTCCACGCCAATCTTCATCTTCGAATAAGGCACCTGACTCGAAAAAAACTTTCTAGTACCAGCGCTAGAAATGAAAACATACGTCTTCACACCCGCTTCTTTGGCTGCTCGGGCATTTTCAATGCACAAGTCATGGTCGATTTTCCACTGGTTCTGAATACCGCCAGCTTCTGCCCTGGTAGTACCGACTGCGTTGAATACTACTGATGGCTTAGGTGACAAGGAAGAAATCATGGCGCCCCATTTTGAGCTGTCCGCCTCTTGAATCGCTTGCAGTTTCGCGGACTGCACGGATGGAAGTCTTCTTGAGATGGTCTTGATTGACGAGAATCCATCGGTGGCGAGAAGAGTAGTGAGAATCTGAGAGCCGACAGCTCCTGTGCTGCCGAACACTGCCGCTGTTGTCATGTTCGTTTGTTCTTTTTAGGTATTGATAATTTGTGTTGAAAGATAGTAAGAGTCGGTGTGGCGAATGATTGAGGTCAGAATGGTTGGCTTTGTCATCGATCAGGATGGCCATATGATCGCGGACATGTGAAAGAAAAGATAAGCTCGGAAGCACAGTCCAGATCGAGTAGGGTTAGGGTTTAACACAGCCCCCACAGTTATCTACAGTAAACCCTGTTTATAACGAACTATAGAAAACACTATGGGAGCCCCGTCGCAGAGTTGTTCTGAAGTAAAGTTCGTTATATCCGTCGACTTTACTATGTAGCCCTACATTGGTCAGAATTTCAAAATTCGTTATAGAGCAGAAATTTGTTAGCGTCCGTTATAGCCGGGTACGTTATAAACAGGGTTTAACTACTGTACATCTGACGCGACTCCACGATTCTTCTTCAGCTTCGTCAACCATGCTCAATGGTTTCATCAGGCAACTGGCATCTAATGCCATGATTCGGCGCCTTATATCACTCTGCTCGAGACTCGGCTCTCTTCTGCTAATATACAAACTCCGGAGGTCTAAATGGCTACCAACAACCTTCGTGATTTTACCCTTACCAATGGTATGGAGCCTCCAGCACAACCAAATGGGAGTATCAAACACAAGCGTAATCGCACTACACCCTCATGTGTTCAATGTCACCAGCGCAAAATTCGTTGCGACCGAGGATACCCATGCGCTCCTTGCTTGCGATCTAAGAACTCATTGGAATGTTCTTATGATAGGCGGAATATACCACAACGAAACGCGTCGACTGAGAGATACTCAATATTGCAACATCGAACTGGACCAACAACCAGACAAGAGACTCCTTTGTCATCATCAAGCAATAACAGAACAACTGAAGATGCCGCTGTTGTCACCGGTCAGCCTGGAGCAGAGGCACACAGTGAAAAGTTGATCGAAGATCTTCAAGAACAAGTTCAACAGCTGAAAGAAGTAGTAACAAGCAGTGTATATGCTACCAAAAACTCGGATTCATCGGGGCTACCTGTAGGAGCAAATAAAACCGAAGATCAACCTATCAAGTCTCCAGCATCTCTTCTGCGAAATGCTTGGGATAAAACCAAAATATTCGGCCCCAACAATTGGATTCACACTGCGAAACAGGTAACGTTTATTTCATTATCTGGACCTACGAAAGATTCGGTGCTGATAACCAGCAGTTCCAATTCCTTGGGGAGTTCATCGCATCGGATGTGTCGCTCTCAGAACGATTCAGTGATAGAACTGAATTGGTTAATCTTCTAAAGGAGTGTATCCGTCTCAGGAAATCATTTAAAAAACACAGTTTTGATGACGGTGCCCCCCCGCCCTCGGATATATCCAGCACTTTCCCCCAGAAATCTACATGTGATGAGCTTGTTCAATGTTATCTCAGGACCTTGGAACCTATATACCGCATATTGCACGTACCATCCTTCAAGACGGAATATGAAATTTTTTGGAAGGAACCTCAGTCAGCCTCAAACCAGTTCAAGATGAAACTGGCATTGGTATTCGCCATCGGTTCGGCTTTCCATTCGTTTCAGGATGATTGGACCTATTACGAGAACAAGGTGCAGAATTGGGTGTATGCAGCACAGTTGTGGCTGGCCGGTCCATCGAATCACGCCAATTTTACCACTGATAGTTTACAAGTTGGCTGTCTACTAATATTATCTCGTTTGACTGGTCCTGCTAGTACCCCGACTTGGATATCGACAGCATCTCTGTTGCAGATGGGCATGATGATGGGTATACACCGCGATTCTACGCTTTTTTCTTCATTGACGCCGTTTCAAGTGGAGATGAGAAATCGTCTATGGACTACTATCATCGAACTAAGCATCCAAGCCTTGTTGGATTCTGGTGTACCGCTATCTCTTTCACTGGATGAATTCGACAGCCGGAGTCCAAGCAATATCAACGACCAGGATATATCTCCGGAGAGAAAGGAGAAGACGAAGCCTAAAGATGGCCACATATTTACTGATTCGTCGATTCAGATATTATTAAGCAAGTCTATTAGTGCGAGACTTGAGATAGCCCGCTTACTGAACGATCCATTACGCAAAAATCTCACATTCGACAAAGCAATAAGGCTAGGACAGGAGCTACGTACCGCTTGCCGCGAAATATCAGCCATTTTCCAAACAAATATTCCTCAGGGGGAAAAGAGTGGCCAAATGAAGTTTCAACGCAAGTTTTTAGATATGTATCTCCATCGATACATATTCTTTCTCTACCGCCCATTTATGATCGAAGCTCGTAAGGATCCTCGGTACTATCTTGCACGCAAGATGTGCGTCGAATCTTGTCTAATCATTGCATCTCACTGCGAGAATGTTACGGATTCGTCAACGGAGATGAGCGATTATCTATGGCGACTTACTCGTGTCGGCTCAGGAGCGTTCAAGGGACCATTGTGCATGGATGTCATCGCGGTATTGGGCCTTGAGCTAGTCATGCAAGTTGAAGAAGAGAACTCAATTCGATTTTCAGGGTTGCTGATGACGGCAGCAGTTGATCCTCTGGGTGAAATGAACAAAGCTAACCGGGTACCACTAATTCGATGCTTGGAACGCATAAAAGATCACTTAGAGCAGATTATTGTCTCTGGAAGGGTCTCGCTCAAACGCTACATATTCCTTGTGGGGGCTCTTTCCTTGGTTCGTGCTATTGATTGTGGTCTACCGATTAGGCAGACTATTTTTGAGGATATAACGGCGACACTGAGGAAGTATTATTCTTATCTGAGCGAACGTGCTTCGGACCAACCACGACCGGAGCCTGTGTGTGAGATGGCAGTTGATCCTAACGATATGCCCGATCTTTCCGCATTCTTTCCTACTGATGACTGGGTATGTGTCTTTTAGCTGCCGTATGACTAGGTGGAATTTATGCTGATATCTACATGATAGGATCCTTCGAGTATTGTATTTCCAGATCTATTCAATCTCTTAGAACCATCGAGCATGAGATGGTAGGATTAGACTAAATAGCAGAACGAAACATAAATCAAGCTTCCAACTAGCAGAATGCCTGAGCTCGTACAAAGTAATAAGGGCTATACTGTATATTAGGTTTAGAGTCGAGTCCTGTTTATCTTAGCAGTAAGGATATAACTTATGTACACCGACAACCAGTGAGCACTAATATAAACAAGTACATTGCTATATACTAGGTATATAGGAAAATATCCCATTGGTTGTTAAGTCCTTCAATATTTTTACCCCATGTCATGACGGGCCAATCATCGCAATGAATTCGCAGGGGTTGTGCAACCTTAGTACATATGTAACATCCAGACGATGCGTCACGTCGAACTCTTCTCTCAAGATCTTAATCCCTTCATTCGTGAGAACAACGATTCTTGTTAATTCGTTTGTGCGGATTAGCACTTGCGGAAATTATCATCAATGGCACTTCCAGACGTTCTCATCACAGGCGGCTGTGGCTTCGTCGGCGCAGCGATCGCAAGAGCCATCGCAGAAAAGCACCCGGAATGCAGTATCACCATCCTAGACATAAACGTCCCTGGCCCCAACCATCAAGTCCCATCTCAAGCCAGTTTTATCAAGGTGGATATCACTTCCACGGCACAAGTCGAAGAAGCTATGCGCCAGATCCGGCCCACTATCGTCATTCACACCGCTGGCATTGTGCCCGTACTAGCAGAGCGGTTTGGTCGGCGGATGCAGAGCATGGTATGGAACCTTAATGTCGAGGGCACGAGGATCATGCTCAACGTCTCGAAGAGATTGGGAGTCAAGGCATTCGTATTTACGAGTAGTTGTTGCGTGCTTATAGATGATATGCGTTTACCATACAGGAATGTTACTGAAGAGTGGCCCACGTCGCAGAATTCATTGATTTATGGCGAATCAAAGGTTTGTATACTCTGCTTTATGAGATACGGACTAGACTGAATATGGCGAGCTAATTACAAGCTACGGTTTTGTTGGCTTTTCTTAGGCAGCTGCAGAAACATTAGTTCTCCAAGCCTCTTGTGCCGAAATGGTCACCTGTGCACTCAGACCATCTGTCCTGACGGGCCCCGGAGATTATCAACTCCTCCCAGCAATCCACGCATGTATCGCCAAGGGAGAAACTCCATGGGTAGTCGGCAACGGCCTAAACTATTGGGACGTTACTCTAGTCCAAAATGTCGCAGATGCGCATGTCCTAGCGGCTGAGAACCTGGTTTCAGCGACAAAAACAGCGGCCGGAGAGGCTTTCTTCATACAGAATAATGAGCCCATCACTTTTCGAGATTTCTGCCTGACGATATGGAGGAATTTTGGACATATACCCCCTTTCACTGTGTATATCCCCGAGTCGCTTGCTTGGCTGGCTGGGTTGGTGGCTGAGTGTTATACTTGGTTTACCGGGGCGCCTACAACGCTTAGTAGAGGCAGTGTTAATGATGCCTGCCATATGAGATATGCAAGTGGTGAGAAGGCTCGGCGTATACTTGGTTATGAAGCTAGGCTGGGTCTTGAGGAGGGGATCAGGCTTAGCTGTGAGGTACGTAGATCCTTCTTCGAGCGCAATGGAAAGCAATTGTGGCGGCTCTTGAATGCTTTGTTGTTTTATGATCTTATCTAAGTATGGGCGGAGTCTCTGATGATATTTTCTCTTGCCGCCCTTTCCAGGATTATGCTCGTCGACTAGGCGTCAAGCTACCCGATGCCCCAGGCTTTCGCAATAGCCATGGTGCAAACACGAAGAAGCGATCGTGAATCGGAATCGTAAATTCATGCGTGTCAGCTACCTGAAGTTCGCCCCTTAGGTAGTGATTCTCTTGGGACTGTGTATCTCTTGTTGCATTAATCATGCCTTTGCTATGTGATGACCAAACCTTTGATGAACCCCGGGTAGTGAGTACGAACCTGTTGCCCAACCTACCTGGGTAGCATGCAGTGAGGCACTTAAGCGAACTGTCAAGCTTCTATCTACATCCTCGGTTATCGTAAGGCGTTTGAAACGCCCTGAAATATGTCAAAGTGTACTTACTACTTACTACTATGCTTATCTTTTTTTTCTTTTTTTTTTTTTTCCAACTGATTAAGCTGTTCAAACGGAGGATCGCTATAGTCACTGGCGCTTAGAATTCGCAAGCAAGGGGGTAATATGTAGTCATCAGGATTAGGGTTAGCCTGATAAGTCTCAAATGATTGATCCGATTTCTCTCACGGCTGATCAATAGTTATTTTACAAGAGAGAAAGATAAATGTGTGGCAACAATAGAAGATATTTCAAGAACGTCCTATTGTTATATTCGTTACCATTGAGTTTGACTCTTGTTGCCCGTTTGAGAAAGTCAAAATGCAATGAATATTTCCCAAAGCAGCATGTTAGGGCAAGCGCGGTCATGCTTTCTTTTTGGCCTTCGGGTTGGGCTGAATGGGGGCTTCTCGCCGCTGACGTCCACAAGCAAAAAAAAAAAAAAAAAAAAAAA